>JASANF010015426.1:0-74975 GCA_030248245.1 Trissonchulus sp. WLG1_4 | reverse complement strand
TGTAAAAAGCTCTTGTATACTTTGAGCTACAAAAAGTTCAAATTCTCAAAATCCGCAATAGTGCTAAATTTTCCTATTCTAGGGTTGGGCGCTATCGCGCCAACCCTGATTCACTGGAATACTCAAATCTGAACTATTATATTTATCATTTTGCTTAGGATAGTTTAGATCCTATTTATTACTGTATAGTCAGATTGTGACGTAATTATTTAGTAAATTTACCGGTTGAACGGATATGCCCTTTTGTTACATATCCGTTTTTTAATTAACCAAATCATACCGGGTTGCGATTCGCAACAGATTTCGTTCAGTGGTTCGATCTGTGGCCACTTCAGGCTTCACCCGACACAAATTGTCCCGTTCCCGTTTCTGAAACAAATTTTGTTCGAATTTAAAAACTAAAGCACTGTTCATACTTGACCTTAAGGACACAGGGACAGGGGCAAGGACAAATTTTGGTCAGCTGCTGTGAAGAGCTGACATAAGCCTTTCGGCGAATTTTTTTTGCAACTTTGTGCATTTTTGTAATCTGCAACTTTATTCATGGGAAACGTTGACTTAATTGGCCAGGCAGTTTTCTTGGAATCGCTTAAGGACAAAACGATAGGGACAAGGACAAGGAGAGTATAAACCGGGCTCAAAACGACAAACCAAAAAATTCAAATTGTAAAAAGTATAAAATTTATCCAAGTACATACAGTGGACTAAAAATAATTGAAAAACAACTAAAAGCTGGCATGCTAACAGATCAAAAGAATTGTCTTTAGCTAGCTATAATTAGTTTTTTCTGTGGATAAACGGACAGTTTTACGGACAAGTATATGATTTCGGATCAATAACTTTAGGCTCAATTCATACTTACAGCCGTATGTCCAGTCAGCCGGCAAACTTAAAAAGAATTACGCCATAATCCGATCTTAAACACTATTGACGGCGTGATTATTTTTACGGCCGTAAAATAATAATAATTTTGTAATTTTGCCGGCTGAACGGCCATACGGCAGCAAGTATGAGTCGAGCCTAATAAGGATTAGGTTTTTGTGACTTCTTACCAACTCGATTTTAGACTTCTTTTTGACCGGCTTATCTTCATCCTCAGAAGAAACAGAATCCGTATCGCTATTGCTGTCAGTTTCTAAATTTTCCTGAATTTCTTGCGATTCTAAAGATTCTTCTTTCGGCTGTTTTGGCTTCCAATCTGAGTCCAAATTTTCCTCTAGCGGCTCTACTTTTGGTTGTTTTAGTTTTCGTTTCAGTTTTTTAGGTTTCACCACAGTTGCGGTTGATTCCGTTGACGTTGAAGGCATAGTATTGGCTTCAACTGTCATGATACTGGCGGAGAACCTAAAAAAGCAAGCAAGTACTGTAGAGATAACTAAAGTGAGGAAAAGGGTCTAAGGAGCCCGCTCCGAGCCCCCCCCCCCAAAAAAAACATTCTATATTACAATAACTGTAAGAAATAAGATGAGATCACTATGAGCATTGCTTTTGTTCTAATAACATTGAAACTTTGAAAACCTGAACAAAATTGTCTGTGTATCCTTCAGCGATTATTTAACCGGAAAATTAATTAAAATATCACTATAATGTTCGACGGAGCTACAGCACGTTAGATTAGGTGCATTTTAGATAGGACCCAGTCTTAGGTTGAGTTAATTTATCCAATTATATAAGGGGGTATATAGACAGAAAATAATGGAAAAATCTGTTCCACAGTTGCACAAGGATCATTCTGGTTTTCAAAAGCAATTCGACGACAATATTTCAATGTTCACTTCATTTGACAAAAAATGATTGAAAATAATTATAAAACTAGATTACAAATTGCAAGAGGGCAATCCCTTCGGTCTGAAAGCTAGTCTAAAGTCTAAAAATACGAAAGTTAAGTAATCTGTCAGTTAAAACTAAACTAAGTCGAAAATTACTGACTTTTATAACCTTTTAAACTAATAGCTTCAACTAAAAATTTACTTTTCAAGTTAAAGTTTGTAACATAACTGATCAAGTAAAATTTCTGTCCTAGAATGCCTTCAAGAATTTCTGTTACCTTCACCCATAACTTGGCATATTATACCCATTTATACAGGGTTGACAAGACTATACTATTATGAGCTTAATCTCGGCTAGGTAAAGAATGATCTGGGCAACCCAGCGGCTAGGATTTGATCCGCCAACCTGCGGGTTACAAATAATACCTCCACCGCTCAAACCTAATCAATAGTCAAGCGACGAATTCACAATTTTTTCAAGTCCAAGTCAAGTTCAATTAACCTGAATCTTTCATCACAACAAAACAAGTCATTTTATCACTACAAACTTTTACTACAAAATAAAAGCATCTCAAAAAATGTGTACTGAATACAACGTCCACAAAAAGGTTTATTAAGGCACATAACACGTACAAGCAAATAGCGTAAGTACCTAGCTAAAGCATAATATACGATGTAAAGTACTCGTTATCACTAACTTTCAGTGGCAGCTAAAAGGCACTATTCTTATCACAATAATCTACGTATAACAAAATAACATGGCATGGTATATATACTATGGCAAGATAGGCGTAGCAGGTGGAGCATTTATACACTTATGAATTTTTGAAAACGTCCATTTCAATATTTAAAACAATAAAAAACGGGTTAGAAAAATAAACAAAAAAGTTTAAACCATCAAAGATGAAGAAAAAGTTTTAGAAAATCGTTCATATATAAGTACAGTAATGGTTATATAAGTACAGTAATAAGTAATATCATCAAATAACTACGTTTATACTTTAAAAAATTAATAAATACAAACAGTCACATTCAAAAG
Source organism: Trissonchulus sp. WLG1_4 (assembly GCA_030248245.1). Lineage (NCBI taxonomy): Eukaryota > Metazoa > Nematoda > Enoplea > Enoplida > Ironidae > Trissonchulus > Trissonchulus sp. WLG1_4. The sequence continues at coordinate 72,167 of JASANF010015426.1, read as the reverse complement.
CGGACTACAAAGCCAGGCATATTTCTACCAGAAGGGGAACAAATTTTTCTCACAACCAAGTTAAAGAAACCAGCTATGTCCATATGTGGGCAGGTAGCTAAATCTTGGGGGAAGCAACTCTGTGAGGGTAGGGTGAAACCCCCTTCCCAAACGAATCCCAGACATAAGGCTATGTCTCCAAGGTATGAATTTTATTTTTGTCGTTAAGCATTTAGGCACAAGTTTCATAGAATTTCGATAAGGCATGTATTCACACTAAAAATATGTTTCTTTTTTATACTGGGTTTTTTTGCGCAAAAACGTTCGCAATTGCGAAAAAAAATTGATGATTGCGAAAAATTTTCAAACCTTTTCCCAAAAATTGCGAAAAAATGTTAACGCAGTGGAGGTGAGCTCGTAAGGTCTATTTGCAGATTTTTGTAGTTTAGTCAGAAAACGTTTTCGATACGTCCCCAATTGACTAAATTTGGCCTAAAAATTGAAAATTTCTCCGACTTTTTCTGCTCCCCTAGGCCTGGACTCGTGCAGCTTTGTGACTTGATGTTTCTAGTGACTGTAAATGTGACACATTTTCTTCCATGTATCATCACCCCGACTGCATGTAACACTAATGGACCGTATAATAGGGGTAGGAGGTGACATAAGAAATAATCATTTCAAAATGTTAGCATTTTCAGGCTGACCTGGTCATTGGCCGGGTCTTCTCTGTCTTGTATGTCTTTCCGGCTGAGCATCAATTGTGAAAATTGTGAAAAATTTTCAGAACGGCTCAAATAGGAATGTCAAAATCCTTGCTTTTTTGCCAAAAAGGGTAAAAATTGCGTCAGTTTTATTCCTGTATAAGCGGAATAATGTTTTATCAACATTTAAGGGGGTAATTGCGTTTTTAGGTGTTTTTTTAAAAAGGCATAGCTCAGCGTTTACAAATTCAAATCACAAGCGGTCTTTTGCATTAGGTAGAACAATATGTTTCCTAAATGTATGCCATGCATTGAAATTTAACCTGTGATTTTGTTTCCAATATAAGCGACTAAAGAAAGGTCATTTCCAAAATATTACAATTTTTTACAAAAAGTTTGCGCCACAGCTCTGAATTATACGATTACCTGTTGGGGCTGAAAGTTGGTAAGGTTTTTGACATGTTTAAAAGCCCCAGGCATGTCCCCCACTTTTTTGATAACTAGTCAATTTACTTAGAAAATAGCTGAAAAGCAAACGCACCGAAAATTTAAGATATTTTTTAGTAATTAAAACCCTCTAAAAATGTCCATAGGTGAAATTTCGAAAAAGTGAGAGACATGCCTGGGGATTTTGACCTTTATAGTACTGTCCCAAAAATTCATGCTCAGGCGTCACTTATAACTTGAGTACTGGTGGCGCAAAGTTTACATAGAAATCACAAAAACCTCGAAAACGCAACTACCACCTTAAGTCAAGTCTACTGCATTAAGGTGGTAGTTGCGTTTTCGAGGTTTTTGTGATTTCTATGTAAACTTTGCGCCACCAGTACTCAAGTTATAAGTGACGCCTGAGCATAAATTTTTGGGACAGTATTGTAAAGGTCAAAATCCCCAGGCATGTCTCTCACTTTTTTGAAATTTCACCTGTGGACATTTTTAGAGGGTTTTAATTACAAGAAAATATCTTGAATTTTCGGTGCGTTTGCTTTTCAGCTATTTTCTCAGTAACTTGACTAGTTATTAAAAAAGTGGGGGACATGCCTGGGGATTTTAAACATGTCAAAAACCTTACCAACTTTCAGCCCCAACAGGTAATCGTATGATTCAGAGCTGTGGCTCAAACTTTTTGTAAAAAATTTTAATATTTTAGAAAAGACCTTTCTTTAGTCGCTTATACTGGAAAGAAAATCACAGGTTAAATTTCAAGGCATGGCATACACTTAGGAAAGATATTGTTCTACCTAATGCAAAAGACCGCTTGTGATTTGAATCTGTAAACGCTGAGCTATGGCCTTTTAAAAAAACACCTAAAAACGCAATTACCCCCTTAAGTAACAAAAGTAAGTCTGCAAAAAAAATTTGATTTTGCGAAAAAAATTTCAAGCTTTTCGCAAAATTGCGAAAAATTGCCAGCGAAAAAAAACCAAGATTTTATATAAAGCGTGCGGGAAATTAAGGTAAATTGAAAATTAAAAACATATATATGCCAGACAGCTGGAATTAAATTATGGAATACAAAATGCAATCAACAAAACTAGCAGTTATATAGCACCCATTATCAGAACGATTAACGACTAAAAGGTACACAAGATTATATACAAACTAAAAAGCAAAAACTACTACAATCGGAATCAGAGTCAAATGACAGCACCAATTACCAAATTACTGAAAGGCTGGAAGGTGAACAAACAAAGGTCAAAGTTCATTTATGAAAAAATTCAGCAGTTCACGACTCAAAAGTACAATCAAACACATAAGTTTTGCTATGAGCTTTAAATATATCTTAAATGAATGATCTTCTATGATTAAATATTCAAATCTTTAATTTTCAAACGAACAGTGATAAAATCCAGCCCCAAAAATCATCTCCCCTACAAAGCCGACAGTCCATAGTGCATCAGCGTCTGAATGACCATGGAGAGACAGGTGAGCATTCCGATCCCATAGGCCGCGCCACGGAGTCCGATTTCATTCAGATACAAAAATGAATGGGCACAGCGAGTCAGCAGGAAAATACGGCAGTGGAGTTTGAGCACGAACATTGATGGACCACCGAAGGCGGAGTAGACCAGGCCGATCAGAACGAAGGGAACAATGTTCTCCAGGTCATTCAGGTGAGCCCTGCAACAGAAATTAATGAAAGAAGGCGTTGATTTTAGTACGACTTAAGGCATATATACATCACATGTATATATATATACGAGGGGATGATGGGAAACCCCCCCCCCAAAAAAAAAAAACAAGGTGCCGGGCGCCGGGGGGAAGAGTCCCGAAAATTTGGCCAAAAATTAGTAAAAATGGTATTTTTTTGGAAAAATTTTGCAAAATTTAGGGTATATATATATATTTTTGTTCGATCAGAAGGGAAAGGGTCCCCAAAATTTGGCCGGAGAGCCCCCCCCAAAAAAAAAATTTGACCCCGTTACATGTATGACTGAAGGAGTTGAATAATTATGAAATATGCTTGAAATTTACCAACATTTCTGAAATGTCACAGAAAATCTTGTCCCCACCAGACGAAAAATTATGCTGATTCCCCTTAGGAAATATATATCCTCCCCTCTACAAAATGTGTTGGAACTCTTGGCCTTCGTTCAGGAAATCTTGCCCACCTTCAAGAATTGAAATCTTGTATGCCCCCAGAAAAAAATTGGGGAATTTTTTGATTCTTACGTCAAATTTGGTCAATTGGAGACGTATCATAAATTTTTTCCGGCCGGACCATAAAAACCTTGTGTAAAATTTCAGTAAGAAAAAATTCGGGTGGGGGGGGTCCCCCCACCCCCCCCCCCGGCTGCGCCCCTGCCCCCCCTCCGACCCCAGTTAAATTGATACACAGTTTTGTTTTTAAGCAGAATTTAGTCAACAGGAGACGTATGTATATACATATCGGAGATCTTTCGCTCAGATTTTTTGACCGATAAACTAAAACTGAACTACAGCATTTTCTAGAAATTAATAATCCAATAAAATCTAATACAAATAACTTAAAACCTAAATTTAAATAAAAAACTCACGACTACACTAAAATAAACTAAACAACCATTTTTTCACAAACCTTCTCGCGCGTTCCACATCGGGGTCGTCATACTTCACTTGACCGCCCATTTTTTTCGCATCTTCAGCATTCATAAAAACCTGAGAAAAGCAAAAACTCATCAATATAATAATGAATACATATTATTATACATAAACAACTTTTCAAAAAAGCTTAAAATAACTCTATATTTCATCCTGAACTAATGCTAGTCTTCTTAAATGTTTGATATATATATATATATATATATATATATATATATATATATATATATATATATATATATATATATATATATATATATATATATATATATATATAAAGGGTTTAAATAACTTTAAATAAATAATTATATATAGTGGTGCGGGAAAAAAACCCTATTTTCAACTTTTCGGGTCGTCCTGTGCTCCACATAAATCGGATCCATTATTGCTCGTGGCTGTTATAACGGCCATCTTTCGCCCAGGGTTTTTTTTGTGCAAAACCCTGTGCAAATGCACACTTTTTTAAAATTTTGCACACAAAAATTAAAATTTTGCACAATAATGCACAGTGCCCGATGGGTCTCGCATATGCTCAAAATGCATTGTTTGTTATGCGAAATTGCAAAAAATTCTGGGGGCTGCCGCCCCCAGACCCCTGCATCTACTGGCATAACTGGCGGCATCATCAACGGCGGCAGGTTCTTATGCTGCTTTTTGGCAAATGGCGCATGATTTGCGTAATTGCTGTTCAAATTGCTACAGGTTTATTTTTCTAAAAATCGTATTACACGTTGTCAAAAACTATAAGTCTCCAGCTCCCCAGACCTCCACAAACTACAGCATCTACGTTTCTAATCTAAGCTGTCTCACGAAGTGGGGGGAATTGCTCCACCCAACCTGAAAAATTCCTAGATCTGCCACTGATATGATTTTATGTATATAACGTAACAAGGGCATATAAACCAAGGGGGGATGGTGAAAATTTCCGCCCCAGGAATTTTTTTCCACTAAAATTTTACACAAGGGTCCTTTCTTTGAATTTTCCGTTTCGTCTTTTATTAACCAAATTTTGCCCGAAAAATAAAAAATTTCTGCATTTTCAGGGGACTGCCGCCCTAGATCCCAGCAATGACCCAGAACAATTCCTAAACTGCTGATGAAATGTTTTTAATGCAAAATTTATTTCAAAATTATATAAAAGCTCTGGCTTCTTGGGACTGCCGCCACCTAGCCCCCTTAATCACCCAGATTCGCCAACAAAGTGTTGCTTAAACTTGCTTTTTTAATGAAAATTTTATTTCAAAATTCCACAAAAGCTGTGGCTTTTGGGGGCTAGCGCCTCCAGACCCCCGCGAATTATGGCATACACATTTTTGCAAGATTAAGTCAAGGAAGGTGGGTCGGGTCGGCTTCCCCTCGCTCAAAAATTTTTTGGATCTGCATCTGACAACCACTGTGCTAATGCCAGTAATTTCCAATATTTCGAATTTCTTCAGCACACCAACATAAACATAGCAGCAACCAGCAAGGGCGTACCCAGGGTGGACGGATGGTGGAAATCCCCCCGAAATTTTTTCCAAGTGATTTTTTACACAAGGGTCTCCCCTTTGGTTTTTATTGTCCGGCCGGAAAAATTTTCTGATACGTCTCCAATTGACCAAATTTGGCATGAAAATCAAAATTTTTCGCAATTTTTTGTGGAGGCTGCCGCCCCCAGACCCCTGCGACTCTGTGGCTTACTAAGCCTTGTTATTACATTTCTTTCATCAGAGCCTATGCATGTATATATACACGAGTACATTATGTTGCATTTGCATGTCTACACGACTATATTATGCTACATTTACTTGTGTTATATACACTGTCTGATGTGACGTTATATACTTACTATCATTTGTTTTAATTTTTCTGTCGAAAAAATTTTCTGATACGTCTCCAGTTGACCAAATTGGGTCTGAAAATTGGAAAAATCGCCAATATTTTTATGGGGGCTGCCGCCCCCAGACCCCTGCAACTTTTTGGTTTAGTAATCTTGCGTTTGTAAGGCGTTTTCTGAGTCTTAAAATTGCTAAAAAATGCCTTTTCACCCATTTGAAAAAATCGAAAAGTCATTCCCCTCCCGAAATTTTTTTCTGGGTACGCCACTGATAACGTACGTTACCTCTAGAGGTGTAAAAACGCGTATATTTGCTTCTATATAGGCGAAGAAAACACATTTACAGTTTGCACAGAAAAATAAAATTTTGCACACTAAAATTAAAATTTTGCACAATTATGCACACAAATTTTTTTGAAAAAAAAACCCTGCTTTCGCCTAACTGTTGCACTAATAAAATGGATTGTAACCACTCACGTTTCTGAGTAATGAGTCTCGAAACCTCCGGGAAAAAAACCCTATGCGGGAAAAAAAACCCTAATGCGGGGAAAAAAAACCCTATCACTTTTTCTGGTTGTTCTATTAGCAGGGAATATAAACACAATTTCATCGTGTTCTACAACTCTTAGGCTGCAGTATGGACTAAAAAAACCGTTTCTGCGACATCCATGTGACTCACAATGATTCTTCAAAAATCGACCCGTTTTGGCAGAAATGACTTCTGCCCAAATAGGCATTTTTTCCGTATTTAAAAGTAGGGATGGACCGAAAATTCGGTATTCGGTATTCGGTTTTCGGCCGAAAAACGGGTATTCGGTATTCGGTACCGAAAACTAAATTTTCGGCCGAATACCGAATAATTAGGAAATCAAGGAAATTCCAAATCAATGAACGTTTAGAATTAGAACTAATTTTATTAATCCTTCAATCAGCACTACATTTCGAACTGAACTGTATTAAAAAATATGAAAACTGTATATATATTAGCTAATGCAGATACCTGTGTTAATTCTTCATGGATGCTTAAAAGTTTTTCTTACTCTCAAGACTAGATTCTGACGCGCTGTACTGTGCTTGGTCTTATCGCACCTTGAGCCTTCTTTTTTAAACGTTTTTAATGAACTCTGCTGAAAGTTTACAAGCAGTTCCAAAACAACGCAAGACCCTGGGACTGCCAAGGTGAAAAGGGTCGAACCCTCTGTACACAGATGTACATGAAGGTCTGGGGGGGGGGGGGTAGCTCCCCCCAGATTTGAGAGTCCGGGACAAGCCCCCCTCACATTTGACCCATCGGGACAGCCCCCTCTCTTTGGTGCTGAAAAATGAGTGTCCGAAAGCTCTAAAATTGCCCCAGATCGCTGTAAAATGCTCAGGCAAAAAGCGAAAAAACTAGCTGAAAATATCCAACTTTTGCAAAAAATTCCCATTTTTAAAGCAAAAATTGAAATTTTTTGCATTTTTGTCAGTTCAAGCCCCCGAAACGTCGGGACATGCCCCCAGACACAGACCTGTGTACATGTATGCCTATGTACATACCTCATCCAACTGCGGTCAGAGGTCGCTGAAAGTTGTGTAGTTTTTTTGCTGGTGTTTATTGTGCCTTTTTCTATAGTATTATTCTTCGATAGATTCTTCGATTCTATAGTATCTACTTATTCTTTAATACATTTTGCATGAACAATTAAAATCAAACGTTTGCAAAATGTTCATATAGCATGTTCATGTACGCGAAGTATTTTAACATTCTGCATCTTCAAATCCTGAGAAAACATTCGCTAACTTATGCTTGACAACTATTCGGTATTCGGTATTCGGTTTTCGGCCGAAAAAGAAAAACCGAATATTCGCTATTCGGTGAAATTTTTTTCGGTCCCATCCCTATTTAAAAGCATTAAAAACAGATTTTTGCGCTTATTACGTGAGAAACAGCGGACAAACACCGCCCGCGTCTATCATTCTTGGATTTAATTGGTACGCAGCAGCTAAAACCTAAATATTGCAAAAAATGCCAAATTTTGGTGAAACATCATCAAAACAAGTTTCGTAAGGGGTGTCGGGGTATGGCCCAAAACAAAAAACGACGTTTTGCGGCCGAATAAACGGTTTTAGTGAACTCTACGCATGTTGTTAGCCCAGATGAACTAACTTTAGTAGCAACAATGGGTGAGTTTAGCAAAAAAATGCCGCCAAACAAAATAGGTTTTTTTCCCCGCAATAGGGTTTTTTTCCCGCACAAACTTTGACCAGTCACTGGTCAACCATAGCGTTTTTCACGGTTTTCGAGCTTCAGAAGTATAGAGGAAAGGTAACTCTCTTGAAAAATGCAAACGGCGTTGGTCAAAAGTGTTTTTGTGAAAAATTATGACAAGTCAAAAATTTGGAAAATTTTGTCACTTTGGAATTTTTCAACATGCAAAATTTTGAAATTTTATAAAAAACGCTACAGGCCTCAAAACTGCACAGAAATTGGTGTGGTAAGTCAGTTTGGGATGCGCTTTCCACCTGCATACTCAAAAAGGTCCTATGTCGTGAGGTTCGGCCAGGAAGCACTAGGGTTTTTTCCCCGCAAAACGCGTAGGGTTTTTTTCCCCGCACCACTATACCTTTTTGCGGAATCTAGCACGGGCTACAGCCACCACCATGAGCATCATTTTGAACACAGTCAGCACAGCGTAGAATCCGAAAACCTGCAGTGCTTCAACGTCCATTACAATGCCTCCCATTTTGCTCTATATATTATTTCTAAAACGAAAAATTATATATATATATATATATATATATATATATATATATATATATATATATATATATATATTTTTTTTTTAAATTTTCGGTTTTAACCCATTTGATTCAGGTCACTGATCAGACACCTATCCGCATGTTAGAGTCTCCCAACTAAAATTTAGTCCCAGGGAATTGAGGGGGGCCCACTTAAAGGGGTGTCACGCCGGAGGCAAAGAATGAAAGAGCGTCATGGCGTGCAGGTCTAATTTTTGAGCCATAGACCCTTTCTATCTTGGGTGTATATATTTTAGCAAAACATTGGTAATTCCAATACAATCTGAGCGATTTTCAACTAAATTCGGTCAGTGTCTAAAATTGCTATTTTCTGGCGAGAACAAGGACAAATTGCGTCTGCTTTGGGTTTTGGGACAGAGTTCAAAGTTTCACAGTATTTAAGATGACAGGTTCCCACACCCACACAAAAGGAGGAACGAACCAGGAATGTAACCACCATTGCCGTGATGTAGCTCTTCGTTATATATACATAAAGTGTCTGACCATGGTCTTGTAATTTTGCTTAAGAACTTGTAAAAAGTCATCAAACAAATATATAGGTCAAAAAATGGCAAAAAATGACCCAAAGTCTCGGTTTTGGCGGTCTCGGAATTTGGTCTCGGTCTCGGTAGTCTCGGTTTCATGGTCTCGGTCTCGGTCTCGGAAAAAAACCGAGACTTCCATGTTCCATCCCTACTACGCATGTCTTTAGCCCAGATGAGTTAACTGTTGTAGCAACAATGGGTGAGTTCAGCAAAAAATTGTCACCAAAACAATAGGGTTTTCGCCCGCAATAGGGTTTTTTCCCGCACAAACTTTGAACGGTCACAGGTCAACCACAACTTTTTTCACTGTTTTTGAGCGTTAGAAATATAGAGGAAAGGTAACTCTCTTGAAAAATGCAAACGGCGTTCCCGTTCGCCAAGTGTTTTTGCGAAAAATTATGAGAAGTCAAAAATTTGGAAAATTTTGTCACTTTGAAATTTTTCAACATGCGAAATTTTTATATTTAATAAAAAATGCGGCAGGCCTCCGAACTGCACAAAAATTGGTGTGGTACGTCAGTTTGGGATGCGCTTTTCACCTACATACTCAAAAAAGGCCTATATGTCTAAAGGTTCGGTCAAGAAGCACTAAGGTTTTTCCCGGCAAAACGCGTAGGGTTTTTTTCCCCGCACCAACGCAACGCAACGCAAAGTTTATTACTGAAATGAATATATTAATACATATGTATATTTCGACATAACTGTATAGCAGGCGGGGAAAAAAAAACCCACCACATTTTTTGGGGGAAAAAAAACCCACCCCAGTTCCGAAACTTGGGTGCGTGGTACAGGTCTAAAAATTTGCCAGCGTATAGTACAGTCCCTGTAGGCAAACGTATATAAGCGGTATCCAAAAGGGGTCTCGCTGGTATTTTTTATGAGTCAAAAATTGGACCCCCCATTTTTGACCTGACATGGCTCCAAGGGAGGTGAATTTTGGAGTCTCATTTCTCAGCACTAAGAGATGCTAGCTCAAATGTAAAAACACTTTTACAGAGGACTACCCTTCCTCTATTCATGACCGCAGTGGCAGGTCCCTCCTTCTTTCGTACGAGGGGGGGCGTGACCGAAATTAGACGGGGTAAAAAAAACCCATGTGGGGGAAAAAAAAACCCACTTTTTGAAAATGTTCTGGTGACGTCGAAAAACCTAGTAGCTACCCCAGAAGACTCATGGTAGTGCAAAAAGACGTTTATTATTATCACAAATGCGGAAACTGACACTTTCTTGATCGAATTTTGGAATACGGGCCTAATAGTCGGACTTTGTCATTTTGAGGTCCTTTTGCAGCGGCAAGTAGTATTCTCTGCTACTATTGCCAGTTTTTTGTATGTTTTTAATTATAATCTGTTAATTTCTTTTGTTTAAACACCAAATAACCGAATAAAATTAAAATATGGCTGTCACGACCAGTCACACCCACTGACGGTACCCACCACCAAGGGTCGATGGCGTAAAATGTAGCCATAAAGTGCACATTTTGCGTGCATTTGAAGCGTTATCGCAACTTTTTAGTTGTTTTCAACGTTTTCAAGCGAAATTAAGGTGTTTTGTTTTCAAATCTGAAAATTCAAAATTTTATAATGGGCTGCGAAGGGCAGTTTTCAAACTTGTGTCCCTGAGGCCCCATAGCAAATCTGCGTATAGTTTTGGCATCAGTGGCCTCTACTACTCCGAATACGTTCCATAGCGTTGAAAAACTACCGCTAACACACTTTTCGGGTGATTTATGGGGTGGGTTTTTTTTCCCCCACATGGGTTTTTTTTCCCCCAAATGGGTTTTTTTCCCCGGCAAGTTTTTGGCTTCCCGCCAAAAAATGGTAAGAGATAGCGAAATGAAACCGGTGCCAGCATTTAGAGCAAGGTTAGGCCTACGACAGATTTTTTTGGTTTCCCGTGAAAACGTATAGTCTATGAGCTACATGACGAAATATGAAAATGCGGGTTTTTTTCCCCGCCTGCTATACTTGCGCTGTAACGCTTCAATCAGCCTGATCCTGGTAGCTTCAGAAAAAGTTTTGTAACTTTTCAAAGCCTGAACCGATTTGCACAATTTTTTTCAGCATTTAGTAGCTTAGAAGTTATATACTCTTTCAATGGTAGCAGCATGTTTTCATTTCATTATACACATACAATGTTATTCACAAACTTGATCTTCTAACTACTGTTGTTTTGATACCGCAAAATAATTTAAATATGATATAAATATGATACTTGGAATTTAAATAAAATACTTTTGATATTTGATACTTGAAAAAAATTTAAATATGATATAAATATGATACCAAATAATTTAAATAAAATACTTTTGATATTTGATACTTGGAAAAAATTTAAATATGATATAAATACAATACTTTGAATTAAAATATGATACTTTTGATATTTGATACTCGGAAAAAATTTAAATATGATATAAATACAATACTTTGACTTTAAATATGATACTTTTGATATTTGATACTCGGAAAAAATTTAAATATGATATAAATATGATACCAAATAATTTAAATATGATACCATAATTTAAATATGATACTTTTGATACCAATGTTAATATTGATACCGGCATCAAAAGTATTAATACCCAAGTATCATATTTATATCAAAAGTATCAAAATGCTACAAAACCAAACGAACTACCAGGCTACTGCCTATTCATTGATTTTATTATGCTTTTCCGACTGAAATTTTACACAAGGGTGCCCTCTTTTGTTTTTACGGCAGTAGCCAATCAAAAAAAGGAGGCGGAGCTAAAGGCGAGATCAAAGAATGCCGCCGTTCTTAGCCTGCACAAACATCAAAAGGTGCCGCCTTTAAGCGTGGGAAGCAAAATTTTGATATTAAATATGATACTGGAATTTAAATACAATATATAATTTTGATACTTTGAAAAAATTTAAATATGATATAAATACAATACTTTGAATTTAAATATGATACTTTTGATATTTGATACTCGGAAAAAATTTAAATATGATATAAATACAATACCTTGAATTTAAATATGATACTTTTGATATTTGATACTCGGAAAAAATTTAAATATGATATAAATACAATACCTTGAATTTAAATATGATACTTTTGATATTTGATACTCGGAAAAAATTTAAATATGATATAAATATGATACCAAATAATTTAAATATTATACCATAATTTAAATATGATACTTTTGATACCAATTTTGATATTGATACTCGTATCAAAAGTATTAATACCCAAGTATCATATTTATATCAAAAGTATCAAAATGGTATCAAAACAACAGTACTTCTAACATGCTAAACATACTTAAGCGCTTAGCGCTTAGCAAACCACAGGAAAACCAAGAGTGTGAAAAATATCCAAAACGAGTGAGAAATTTTTTATTTTCTCACTAGATTCTCACGTGTGAATATAGTGAGAGAAACATAGAACAAATTTTCACTTGTTTTCGACGTTTTTCAAATGCGCAGTGTGATTCTCACCAGAATCTCACGTGCGAAACCAGTGAGAAAAATTTCTCACTCATTTCACACTGTATTCTTACTCTTCACATACCAAAAACTAGTGAGAAAACAGTTCGAACATATTCTCACTTTATTCGCACTGGTTTTCAAATCTTTTCCGACGTCTAAAACGAGTGAAAAAATAGTGATAAATTTTTATCACTCTTTTCACACTGGTTTCTTACTCTCTCAATACTTTTGTCAATGTCGGTAACCAGTGATAAACCAGTGATAAATTTTCTCACTCTTTTTTAACGTCCAAAAACAATGAGAAAATAGTGAGAAAACTTTCTCACTCTTTTCACACTGGTTTCTCACTCTCTCAATACGTTTGTCAACGTAGATACCAGTGATAAACCAGTGAGAAAATTTCTCAGTCGTTTCTAACCTCCAAAAACAGTGCAAAATGAGTGAGAAATTTTCTCACTCTTTTCACACTGTCTTCTCACTGATTTAGCACTCTTTCTCACTGTTTTTTTGTGTCTGAAACCATTACGAAACTTTTCACAATTTTAGTGTGTTTCACAGCTGTTGTATAAATTTCTAAAAAAACTTATTTTCAACAAGAGCTATATACTTTTACGTTAATTTATTGCCGCTATTAGTATTTTTGCATATTGGTAAGTTTGTTAATTATTGTCTTATCTAGTTTAATTTTGTAGACTTATAATTACGTTAGTGTATATGCTAAAAAAGGGGAATTATAGCTGCTGAACCTCAGCTCCGCGGGTTCAGTGTTAATAGTTTAGAATGTTGTGCGCACATGATATTTTTTTTTGTCACGCCCAGAAGGTGTTCGGGCGCTGGTTGGTGCTCAGATTCACCTCTTCCTTGTGTTGAAGTTATACCAGGCTACGAGTAGTAACTTCAATACAAGAGTATTCCTAAGCTACCGAATGGGGGGAGTTACTGTTTGTTACTTACTATATACATAGTATTAGAGGTATTTAAGGATAAATTTAGGGCGAGTTTTGAGACCTGACTTCCGATCCCGCTAGCGGGGTTACCGCAAGCGGGGTACAGTTGTGAGTGTCCCAGTCTAATATTTTAATAAAATATTTTATTTTGCTGTAGGTAGTAGTTTGCCGCTTTAGTCGTAGTGCTCGTAGTTGCTGCTGCTGTAATCTGAATTGGCTCATTCTGTAGAACTTTTTGGCTCTGATATCTGAAATTTTGTGGGACATAATTTTTGGTGCTGAAGTGGCCGATTCTGTGATGCATTTTGGGCAATTTTGTAGAAATTTGATTCTTAACCGGCAATTCTGCATGACTTCTAGTTCGGAGCTAGGCTACTCTGCAGGACTTTGGTTCTGAGCTGGCAATTCTGCATGACTTCTGGTTCGGAGCTAGGCTACTCTGCATAACTTTGGTTCTGAGCTGGCAATTCTGCAGGACTCTGGTTCTGAGCCTGCAAATATGCATGACTTCTGGTTCGGAGCTAGGCTACTCTGCAGGACTTTGGTTCTGAGCTGGGAATTCTGCAAGACTTCTGGTTAGGAGCTAGGCTACTCTGCAGGACTTTGGTTCTGAGCTGACAATTCTGCATGACTTCTGGTTCGGAGCTAGGCTACTCTGCAGGACTTTGGTTCTGTCTGAGCTGGGAATTCTGCAAGACTTCTGGTTAGGAGCTAGGCTACTCTGCAGGACTTTGGTTTTGAGCTGGGAATTGTGCATGACTTTTGGTTCGGAGCTAGGCTACTCTGCAGGACTTTAGTTCTGAGCTGGCAATTCTGCATGACTTCTGGTTCGGAGCTAGGCTACTCTGCAGGACTTTGGTTCTGAGCTGAGAATTCTGTATGGCTTCCGGTTCGGAGCTAGGCCACTTTGCAGGACTTTGGTTCTGAGCTGGCAATTCTGCATGACTTCTGGTTCGGAGCTAGGCTAGGATGTTGACGTTCCCACTTCAGTGGAATATACTGGACACACAAGTGTTGTTCCAAAAATCTTTCGCTTTTAACGGTCTTTTCTGTGCATTTCTTTAAATTAGATTTGTTGACAATTCGGTCTGCAGATCCGCCACATATTTTTTCATAGGTATACTTTATCTTTTTCGCACTTGTTTTTGTTGTTTTTCTCAATTATTCGTTGTATCCCTTTAGAAACCTCGTTTAGATTGGTTAAATGTGTATCTGTAGAAACCAATCCATGATATTTTGTGTAATATATATTGCCACGCACATAATATTTTGTGTAATATATATTGCCAATGTATGAGTATATATCATATATGTATTCTCAAATGCTGCAAAATATACCAATACTGATAGCAATATGTGCCAATACTGATAACAATATGCCCATTTCTGATACACAACAAAATATTTATGCAATCGGCAAACCATCACAAGAAATGAGCGCAATAAGGTATGAAGTTAGTGAGAAAACAGTGAAAAGTGAGAAAATAGTGTGAATAGAGTGCTAAAACAGTGTAAAATTAGTGTGAATACAGTGAGAATTTGTTCAGCGCAGTCTAGCTGGAGAGAGAAAACAGTGATAAAAGAGTGAGAAAATAGTGTGAAAAGAGTGAGAAAACAGTGTAAAAAGAGTGAGAAAGGAGTGAGAAATTGTTCAGCGCAGTCTAGCTGGAGTGTGAAAACAGTGTGAAAACACTGGTAAAACAGTACTAATAGAGTAAGAATAGAGTGCGAAAAGAGTGAGAATTTCTTTTAGTTACATTTCTCACTGGTTTCGAATGCGTGCGAAAGTCAAAATTAAGTGATAAAAGTGTAAAACGGGTGAGTAACGAGTGCGAAACGAGTGCAACTTTGCTCTCCGAACTCAGTGAGAAATTTCTCTCTCTCTTTTTACACCCTTTTCAGATGCGTCTTTTTCTTCCTGTGAACGCTCAGCGTTAGTATGTAAATTATTCACAAATTATTAATTATTAATCACAAATTGAAAAATTATAACAAGGAATAGTATGTCCCAGAGTCGCAGGGGTCTGGGGGCGGTAGCCACCCCGAAAAAAATGGGGGGGGGAGTTTTTTATTTTTAGGCCAAATTTTTGTTAATTGGAGGCGTTTATATCGGAAATTTTTGAATTTTCTTATGAGTTGGAGAAAAGGGGGGGTTCGGCCCTTGGCTCCCAGGGGGGGGGGGGCAAAAGCGCTGAGAGGGGGGGGGAGCAAAATCGCTGAGGGGGGCCCCCTGGCTACGCCACTGTATGAATAACACTTAAGCCGTGTTTCCATTGAGTTTTTTTCAGCTGCTCAAGCAGCTGCAAAAAGCTGCAGCTTTTTTTCAGCTGCTCGAGCAGCTGGAAAGAAGCTGGAGCAGCTGAAAAAATGCGGATAAATATGGCGGTCACTATAGACTAGCTGCTCCGTTGTCATGACAACGCTGCAGTTCCAGCTTTTTTTCAGCTGATCCAGCTTTTTTCGCCGTTTCCGGCTTTTTTGCAGCTGCTTGAGCAGCTGAAAAAAGCCGGAAATGGCAAAAAAAGCTGCAGCTTTTTTTCAGCTGCTCGGGCAGCTGAAAAAAAGCTCAATGTAAACACGGCCTTAGTATGTGAATACGGGCTAGCTGTACAAACCAGCGCATTTACACGTATGTAATGATTTTGGCAGATTGAAAAAACACAAGCAGTTGTGTTTTACTTAAACATATGTTACATTAAAAATTTCGGTGTTTTATTGAGTGTGGTGTAAATTTTTGTAACATAAAGCTGTATTTTCCGCGTGATGCTGAAATAAATTACGTGTGAATACAAACCAAATTTTCGGCATGCGATTTTAAAAAACTGGCTCAACGAGGAAAGTTTAAATTTGGCACATAAATACACCTTGTTGTCTTCGAGCGGTCGCAAAATTTGATTTTGAGCAAATCGATGGTATTTAAAAAATTCAGTTATATTTACGACTTTCGAAAAACGTGATTTTAGTTTTTTTCATTATATCAATCACATTCATCAAAAATGAGATTTTGCGACCGCTCAATTACGTTATGGCGAGCAAAATGAGCTATTGGTTGTGCAACAGCTAGCTACCTGTGAAGAGAAATCGCAAGCCGAAATTCCACTCACGTTTGGTCTACACTCTACAGTGAATGCTAATTTGTATCAATCAACTTATTTTTTTGTTTGTGGGCATGCTTTTACACCAGCTTGCTATTGTGCATCTAAAATTGGCCGCAGATTGCCGTTTTTCGAAAAGTCATATTTCAGGAGCGACACCTAACACCTAAGTGGGCGCTCCGGGGTCCGGCCGGGAATCAAGGATTTGGGCTATATTTTTTGAAAACAGCGAAAATGACCTGTCAACCTTGAAGAAAAGTTGTTTAGAATTTTATTTCGAAAGTTTTAGCGCGTATACCTCCATAGCAAAAAAGTTGGACAAATTACTGATTTTATTCAATTTTCAAACAAATTCAGCAAGGAACCCAGTGCATCAACGATTTTCGAGGTTTTGCAAACCTTTGATACAGAGTTAATACTGGCCAAAATTTAAAATTAAAACAATTTTGTTGCGGTTAGTGTACAAAATTTGCAAAAGAAACAATTTTTAGAAGCAGCAGACTAAAATAAATGTAGTGTGAATACAAAACCAATTATTCGGCGTTCGATTACAATTTGGATACGGTGTTTTCCTCCAAATTTCTGCACAATAATAGCATCTAGTTTTGCGCAGTTGAACATTTTTTATTTTTTTTTAAATATACTCTAGAAATTTTTTCATATGATTTTTACTAGGCATGGCACGTTTACAAAAATTTGTAAACGTTTAAACGCTCGCGTTTACAGATGAGAAAACGCGTTTAAACGTTTAAACGCGTTTTCCGGTTGTAAACGTTTTTTGACCGTTTAAACGTTTAAACGTAAACGCGTATAAACGTTTAAACGTTTAAACGTTTAAACGCGTTTAAACGTTTAAACTTTTAAACGTTTAAACGTTTAACCGCGTTTAAACGTGTAAACGTTTAAACGTTTAACCGCGTTTAAACGTTTAAGCGTTTAAACGGTTAAACAAGTGAGCGTTTAAGCGCGTTTAAACGTTTAAACGGTTAAACAAGTGAGCATTTAAACGGGTTTAAACGTTTGAACGGTTACACAAGTGAGCGTTTAAACGCGTTTAAACAACTAAGCTTAAACGTTTAAACGGTTGAACATGTAAGCGTTTAAACGCGTATAAAACGTGTAAACGGTTACACATGTAAGCGTTTAAACGTTTAAACGTTTAAACGTTTAAACGCGTTTAAACGTTTAAACGTACTAAACGTTAAACGGTTCGAAAATAGCGTTTTTTGAACCCGCAAACGTTTAAACGTTTCCAAACCGTTTAAACGTTTAAACGCGTTTAAACGTGCCCATGCCTAATTTTTACTGCTCAGCGCTTGACTTCAAAAACACATAATGGCAATTTTTTTCAAAACCCAGTACAATTGTTAAAAATAAAATAACGTTCAATTAGAGGAGTCCAAAAGCTGCACGTTGATTTATATATTATGATCATACGTAAAGTTTGAGCTGAGTTATCGGTTGCCAAAAATTCGCTCACATTCGGTGTTCTGAGAGTCACGTGACATAATGACGTGATCTAAGACTTTGCCGCAAGTATTCTTTTATACCATACGTCACTTTTCGCGAAGGTTTGTCACCTTTTTCCGACGAAGCGGTTTGACGTTGACAAATTGTGTCAAACAAGATTTTTTAGCTTCAGGGCACTCTAATAGACTTCCGCATGCTAGAAACACAAAAATTTTGCTTCGTCACTTTCCGGCCAAAGTTCGTCACTTTTCGCGAAGGTTCGTCACCTTGTGCTGACGAAGCGGTTTGACGTTGACAAATTGTGTCAAACATAATTTTTTAGCTTCAGGACACTCTAATAGACTTCCGCATGCAAGAAACACAAAAATTTTGCTTCGTCACTTTCCGGCCAACGTTCGTCACTTTTCGCGAACGACGAAGCTCGTCGTACGCCGACGAACAGGGAACTTTTTTTGCACAGTACTGTACGTACAACGTGTATTTGCTTGGTAAAGTTTTATTTTTAATAACCTTTTTATAAGTTCTGAGCTAACCCCCGATTCCCGGAGCGCCCCCTTCAGATGGCGCTCTAAGACCTGAGTAACAGAATTTGGTCGATAAATTTTTCGGCCCAAGTGTAGTTTCCTACATGGCCAAATTTGGCCAACTTAATCAGTAGATGTACAGTACTGGTCAAAAGTAGATATAAATGGCCGCTGCGGGCACCCCAAGTGCCCTGGAAGCGGGCAGTGCGCGCGTGCAGAGCGGGCAGCAATTATTGCCCATTTAATTGCATTGTTAATTTCAGAAGGATAGCGGGCAGACCGGGCAACCTAGCTACACCAACTATGTATTCGCTTCAATAGGTCTAGTTTTTATTTGTGGATAAACTCAAGACCAAGCGAAAAGTGGTCTATATGACTCTTTAGTGGACAAATACTTTAGATATTGGTGAGGGTGGAGTATTAGCCCATACAGTGGGTATTTACATTTTGTATTTACATTTATACTCAGCCAAAGGAAAAGTTGCTGTCAAATCTTTAACTCCAAGTCAACAGACTCACTGTATATATTGTCCTAAAGTCTGCCTGACCAAAAAATGTTGAACATTGAAAGGAAAAACGTGGCATAGCTTTAGCAGCTACTCGCTGTAACCATGTTGTCTGAACTTTGTTCCTTTCGTAATAAAACCACATGTTTTTTACGCGGCCATACTATATTCAGATTCTCTGAATCCTATGTAATTTTGGGTAGGTCAAATTTCCAGTGTTAATTAACACTAGAAAGGCAGGTAGTCGTTTTCACAGCCTATTAAATTTTTCTAACGTTCAATCTACGAAACGCAAAATTACAACAGTGGTGAGGATTTGAACCCTCGCCCTTCCGGTTAAGAACAAGATGCTCTACCAACCGAGCCAACCACCGCTGGTCCAGGATGCAATAGATTTAGTAAGCATCCTGCAGCAATTGTACATGCAAAGATTATGAATAAAATTTTTACCATTGATGCCAATACCAATGCCAAAATCTTATCTCTTTGAGTCAAAAACAAAGACTTCACTTTAACAGTAACAGTGTGTTATTTAAAGATAAAATTAGTATAGGATATGTAGGTAGGATTGAATCAGCCTGTTGACCATGAGGCATTATATTAGTGTTTTATTGGTTTTATTTCACATTAAATTGTTTGAGTATGTGATAGGGTTTACTAAGACATACTTAGGCACAACAGAAAAGTCGGAAGGAGGGGTTATTTATGGCTCGGTTGTCAACCACGAGGGTGGTCACCACTGTTCAACAAAGCGCGCTGAATTCTTTGAGGGGTTGAGGGTGGGACTACTTAAACTACTTAACATATGGGTGAAATTTTGGCTGGAAGACTGGGAAGGCCCCCCATTGTGTATGTATGAAGCACTTATCCATCAAAGAACTCAACTGTCGCTTGGTCTTGACTCTTGAGTTTAACCACAAATGAAAACTAGACCTATTGATGCGAATACATAGTTGGTGTAACTAGGTTGCCCGGTCTGCCCGCTATCCTTCAGAGATTAACGAGGCAATTTTATGGGCAATGATTGCTGCCCGCTCTGCACGCGCGCACTGCCCGCTTCCCGGGCACTTAGGGTGCCCGCAACCGGCATTTATATCTACTTTTGACCAGTACTGTATATACGTAGTTAGAATTGTTTCGAAGAATTACTGTTCTGCCTAACTGTTGCATGATGAGAAATAAATAAATCTGAAAAGGCATTAAAAATTATTTTAAAAAATTATGAGGGCACATCCGGGGGCACACCGTCCTGGGGCCTATTGCATAAAACTACATCTACACTACAACTGCTACACCTACATTTTTTCAGTTTCATAAAGCTACATCAATGTATTTACATTAGATTTCTACATCGCTATTTTTAATGTGATAATTTTCATCGGTGTAGTTACATTCTACACCGATTTCATAAAAGTAATGTACCTACATTAGCTGTAAGAATGTAGCTACATTTTTGATTGTGGTTCGACCCACAGTTAAGTTACTGTTTTTAACTGCATTTTCATATTTATCCGAGTTTCTTTTCAACAAGAATACTAGATTTTGTGGTCTTCATTTGTCCTAAAAAATTTTCAGAATTTCAAAAAAATTTAAAATTTCAAACATTTTTGCTTATCTTTGCAAAATTTAATTAACAAAAATTCTGGGACATATCTCTGATCGACTTGAGCGATTAACATGCTCGCTACTATTGTAGCAGATGTAGTAGATGTAGCAAATGTAGCTACATCTACTACAATTGTAGCAAACTAATGTAGTAGATGTGGTATATGTAGCTACATCTGCTACATTTGCGGTGATGTCACAGATGTAGTTCTACATCAATGTAGCTACATCTTACATTTGTTTTATGAAACCGGAATATGTAGCTGATGTAAATGTAGCTGCATTGATGTAGAGATGTACAGATGTAAAAGCGTAGTTTTATGCAATAGGCCCCTGGTCCCTAAGCCTAGGACTAGCCTACTCTAAAATCGCTAGTAATCGCATGAGTTCAGCGTCGAACATGACTTTTTTGCTGAGCACTACCTTAACACAGCCTGCCAACTGTCACATCGGCCTAATTTGTTCGATCGGTCGATTGTGGCTGGCTGGCCGATTCTACCCGGAAAGGCGGACATTTTACTGCAAACAAGAAAAGTTAGTCTAAACGTTTTAGAAAACTGCTGCTGTCGAACAGCATTAACGTTGTTTTGTTCAAGTTTAAAGTGTGTATATTTGTGGTCAGTTTATTACTTCATTCAATCTTTCAAACTTAAATAAAAGTGATTGTGATTAAATTTTATTCTTTACTAATAGTATTTATCGGTGACCCTTTTTTATTCCAATTTTTCTTGTGAAATAATTTGGCTAAAATTATTACATATTTTGCTATCGCAATATCACTACAACTGCTATGATCCTAAAACATTTGAAAATCTTTCCAAGATTTTATACAGTCAACTATACACGGAACCATGTAGTAGCACATGTATTCGGGAGCTGAGGGGGGAAGTCCTTAACTAAAATTTAATCCTAGGGGATGAAGGGAGTGAGGCTCCTCAGGGCAGAATTACGAAAAAGGGTCTGGGTGCTCGTGGGACAAATTATAATGATAATAAGAAGTACTCTTGTGTGTATGTTAGCTGGTCTTTTCGCCGAAATATGAACGATATTTACCTAAATTTTGGCCACAACCGTCAGATTGGCGTTCGTTTTGGGAGAGGCCGTCCAAATATTATAATGCTTAAAGATACTTTATAATACTTAAATTTTCATCGTTGTTTGCGCTATATAAACGTGTAGTGTGCGTGGATAAGTAGTCAATTTTTTTATCTGCATTGCTTGTATGTCTGCCTGCTCTTTAATACCTTCCTATTTAGTATTTATTGATTAACCGCTTTTCCTTTTTATCAATATGCCACAGATACTGAGAAAAACTTAGCAAAGTCTCACATTGCACCCGCTATATTACAAAATCACAATGAAATTCATAATTATCAATAATACAGTTGCAAAACTAAAACTGCAATCAAAAGTTAAACGAAATAACATCCAATCATAAACATTTTTAAAAGTTACAAATTATATGTGAAACAAAAACATTAAATGTCTTTGTTTTCAAAACTCTTGTAATTCAACCGGTGGATTGTGAAACGTTAATTTCCCAGGTGTTCCAACTTGAAAGCCCAAGCCCAAGTGTTAGGCAATTTCCACCATTGAACTGATCTCAGATCGATACTGATTCCTTGTGCCGCGGGATTACTAGTGATTTGCGATTTGTAACCCAACATGCTGACTTTAGTTTGAGCGGTGCTTTTTGGCGCACCCAAAGTTAGCATCCCATTTTCTGGCCATTTCAATAGAATAGCGTAGACTACAGTTTTGTCTGGCGAGTTGGTTTCGTTTGTATCCACTTGGGAGGTGCTTTTCGATGTATACCTAAAAGTATGTTCACAAATGAACTATTGCGTGTATATGCTTCTAATCAACAGCTATGTTGACATTTCAATTAGGTGCTGATTTTACTGTAGACACCAAAATAGGCAATTGGATTAAATGATGAATGACATACCAATAATAGCAAATAGACATAGGAGATTTTATTCGAAATCATGCAGGTAAGTGACGTAAAATCATTGGTAAAGTCAATTTGTGTCTGACTCTAGGTCCGAATCCAAGGAAAGAAAAATGGGCATAATTATTCAAAAAGAAATGGTTTGCTTTACAGTGAAAAAAGTTTGTAATACTCAGACAACATGAAAATAACATTTTACAGAAAATGTTTGCTTGAGTTTTGACTGAACTTGAACTGAATTTAGGTATCTTACCAAACATTAGGACTTTTGGTATCATTTTGGAACTTCCAGGGTTTCGTTCCATAAATTGCTTCACCATTTGTTTTCAGCCATTCGCCAATTTGAAGTAAACGCTCTTCGAAAACAGGCTCTATACGTCCATCGTGTGTCGGTCCCACGTTCAGCAAAAAGTTGCCACCGAGACTAAAAATTAAAAATTAAAATTTGAAATTAAAAAAATAATTTGTCACAAGCTAGCTGCTAGAATGATGTTAAAACCAAAGCTGGCCATAAACACTAATATGTACCTTATAATATGTACCTACTTAAAAACCAGTTATGCATAAGCATAGTGATTCATTCAAACAGTTAAATCCATCTACATACATAGTTCAATTAATACTTGCCCAGAGTAGCTGATGTATCTATAGCCCGGTGCATGTTTGTTATTTTACTTGTTGTTTTGTCCCTATTCAATTCCAAAAGACTGCATGGCCAATTGTGACACTATTTTGCGTGAACAATGTTGGAGGTAACGGTAGAAGCATTAATTATCTTCATTAATTATCATCATTAAGCAAAAATAGTTTACCAATTTTTAACAACCACCGAAAAGTATTTTTGTTCCTGGCCTTGTGTTCTTAAGGACAAGTAGGTATATAAATCCGGCTTAAGTTGACTGTTGAGAGCACCAGGTGGGTTATAATTACAAATATAAACTTCATTACCTGACAGTTTGTGCTAGTTTGGTAATCAAGTCATTGATAGACAAAATTTCTTCAATATTGGCGGTTCGGCGAAAACCCCACGATTTTGAGTCTACTGTCAAACAGTTTTCCCATTTCCTGCGCATCAGGTGACCTGTAAAGAAATACAGAGTCACTATCTCGACACACGCCTACTGAATCTTCTTACCCTTCAGGGATTTCATTTTGCGTAACCAACAGGAGCGAAGAATGGAAAGTCATGTTGGGTGATTGCCTACAATTTTGACTAATAGGAGCGACGGATAGAAAGCCCTACAAACCCAAAAACCGGGGGGGAGAGGGGGGTGGGCGCCTACTGAATCTTCTTACCCTTCTAGGGTTTCAGCTTGCGTAACCACTAGTAACGAAAAATGGAAAGTCATGTTGGGTGATTGCCTACAATTTTGAATAATAGGAGCGAGGGATGGAAAGCCCTACAAACCCAAAAACCGGAGAGGGGGGTGGGCGCCTACTGAATCTTCTTACCCTTCTAGGCTTTTATTTTGTATAAATTTAAAATTTTAATAATTTCAAAATTCTTAGTTTTAATTGAGGGATCGTATACGTAGTAAAAAGTACAAAAATTATCAGTAATTGAGCCTATAGCATAAAATAGCCCCTAAATAGCGCAAATAACACCCTCACGTGCTATAAGCGCTATTTTTATGCCTATGAAAAAATTAGCGCTTATAGGACTTTGGTGCGCTATCGTTTTGCTATATGAACTAGATTTATTTGTAACCCACTAGAACATTTTCATAAAACTACTGAGATGTACTGTAAGACTTATAATGCAAACATTTAATTAGTGATCTTTACAAAATTCAAAGTCCTTGCGTAACAACCGTCATATCATTGTTTGGGAAGTTCTGTTATATTTTGTCGATCACTGCATTAATTGCTACTATAAGTAAATCATCGTGGCCTAATCGTGTACTGGTTAGCCCTCTGGAGTCTAAATCCAGTTATCTGAGTTCAAATATTGGTGAGGTCTTTTTGCGTGGCCACCTTAGCGGCCGTGCATACTAATTTCAGTGAATCCACTGAAACTGAAAATGCATGTAAATCATGCACAGTTTCAGAGCATCACTGAAGCCTGTAGGAATAACATGCTGGATCATGCGTGCTTCTGTTCAACTAGCAGCTGTCTACGTGTGTGTGTGTGTATGTGTGTCTCCATAATAAATCACAATGGCAGACTGAAACTCTATAACTATCTGCATATCGCTTGTTTTGAATCATTGTTCAAGGCAATCTTTCACGTGATACTTCTTTTTTCGAATATTTTCCCAGTTTTTCATTTTAAAAAATGTTAACGGTTTCCATTGAGGCTTCGGAGCAACTCAGCAATAAATGAATAGTAAAATTATGTATATATAGACACTTTAGTATATAATCGCTGCTGCGTTGATAAACATTAAGATAGGAATAAAAGCTTAATAACTCATTATTTATTCATAGTCTACTTGCAAAGACATTAAAAAAAGATTGCAAATATCTTTAGGGATATTTTTTCAAACTTTCAGCGAAATTGATTGAGAAACTTTTGAGATATAAACTTTTCTGAATTTCTTAAAAGTTTTTAAATTAAATTCGCTGAAAGTTTGCCAACATATCCAGAAAAGTATTTGCAAACCTTTTTTAATGTTTTTCCTGCTGCGCCACAGCGCAGCAGGGTTCTTTAGAATGAGGTGTCGGAAAATAACGTGTAACTAAGAGAATTATGTGTGTGCGTCTTTGCGCGTTTTCATCAGTGTGATTGTGCGGGTCTGTGTGAATGTAAGTGTGCGTTTGAAATGTGTCTTTTCTAAGGCCCTGTTAATTATATGTCTGTGTGTCACTGTTGTCAATACCTGTGCACGTACGTATTTATTATGTGATTAAAACGGTTAACTATATACACACTAACAAAACTCAAAGCTCATTTGCATATTTTGCGTGAATACGTATGGAATATAGATTGACAAATTCAAGGTTTACAACAAAATTTTATCACAACATTCACAACGTCCAATATTTTCCTCTGTCTGTTTGCATAGTATGACATACACAGTACACATACACACAATCCTTATAGCAGTAGTCTTGAACCACACAAGCCTCATTTTCACTTTGATAATAATATCTGACATTATTTAGCTTCAAATTGTCCATTGTTTTGCACAATTTAGCAAACTCCATAAATTGGAATACAAGTAAAATGGAGTTGATCATAGCCATAATGGCGCAAACCAGCCCACTACTTAACGGAAAATACGCAGGCTCACAATGCACTGTTATAGCAAGCACGACGTTAGCAGCTTTGTAAATGACTATAAATGCAACCCATGAAACTGACTAGCACTTTCTTCGGTTATAAAGCAGACGACAAGCTACTACATAGTCGAAACGAAGGACCGATAAAATGAGGCCTATTATGAGCTTCCAAAAGTGGCAAAAGTGAATAACCATCTGATGCAGATTTTCATGATAATACTAGAAACTGTTTACTGGACTATTAAACATCGTGCAACTACTTATGTGCTGCGCAGCAGGCTTTGGCTCACTACGTGAAAATATAGCTTGAATATTTCCTGGCTCATTTTGCATTGGGCTTTGCTAGTTACAAGCAGACTATGAATGAATAATGCGTTAATAACCTTTTATCCCTATCCCGTTTTGTGATTGGAGCACGTGCACAGGCGTCTGCCAATCAGAGAATAGGCGCTCGCTTCTGATTGGCCAGCCACATGTTGCACATAATGTCAACATGTAGCCTGAAAACGACCAGCGCATCTGCCTGTGCTAGAACGCAGGCAGGCTGTAGAGTATCTCACTCTTTTTTCAATCAAAAGTGAAATTTGGCGTTTGTAAGTTAACTTTGAATCAACCGTAATAAGTCACGCAAGTAAAGTCTGTAATTTTCAACCTGAACTAAAGCATTTTTGAATTATATTAATGACTAACAAATAAGTTTTCAGTAATGTAGTTTTTAATAGTTTCTTATAAAGGCCACAAAATTATATGTGTTTTTTGATAGATAAATCCATATATTAAAAATGTCGTTTCGCCTACCTAATTGTTTTTATGAATTAGGTGAAGAAATATAATATAAATGTAAAAATATACCAACTCACCTTCTTAGGTGAAAAATGCAGGTCGGTGTTAAGCATGGTATCAAATTTTTGCCGTGTTGTCTAAATAAATATTAATATTTTTTCCGCTTATATTTGTTTGGGAAAAAATGTCATAAGCAAAGTTTTAATTACACTAATTTATTTGCGGTTGGTATTGTTTCATTGACACAATATGGCTAATACGCTGATATTAGGTCTGTTGAAACAGCATTCTGACAATTGTATTGTTCCCACTGTTTCTGCAAAAGCAACCTGTCATGATTCCACCTCGATGTTTGTGTGGACGTTGGTTGATTTGGTCAGGGTGAACGTTACAATCAAATTGTTTTCAAACAACACAGAACTTTTCAATGCGCTTTACAACGGATCAATACACACTGTGCCCTATGCTCTTACAGTCAACAAATACGCATCATTTTTCCTTAATTACTTTCATTTTAGTGGACCACTTGGTTTTGAAGACTCTTATAACGTGTTTACGAATTCTCCTCAAAGGTTCATGGTTACAGCAGATCTGAATGTTGAAACCATTCAGTCTACTTTTGCAAACCTATTACCAATCTTGGCTATTTTCAGCATCGCTTCAATAGTTTGGGTCGGCCATCGATTTTTATCGTTACTACGAAATCGTGAGCTGAATATATACTATCTGCTGTCTCTTTTTCTGAAAGCACTAGCCATGGTGAACACAACTTTTGTTACGTCAAACTCACTCACTTTACTGACGACTCGACCATTATTGTTTGACAATATAAAGCATCTATTTCATGAAGCAGATTGTCTGCACAATACCATAATATTTGACAAAGAATATAGTTATAAGGTATCGTTTGAAAACAGCACTTTCATTTTTCACGGCCATGTTATACCAAATTTGAGTTCTGATTTCAAATGGAAGCATGTGAACACAGTTCGAGAAGCCTGTACACTATTGCTAAATTTATCAAAGCGACAGGCGTTTTATGTATCCGCCTACAGCAATGTTATTAACGCTTGCGGTGAAGACTACGCCAAATTAGAAACTGTTCGTTTTCAGGAGATATATAAAAAACCTAGGTTCTTACCGTTCCATCGAAATGCAAGCCACATTGCAAGGCTTATTGATAGAAATTTGGTCGTAACGGGACTATTATATAACGTCTTTTTGCGGAAAGTTAGCCCTCTGCGAAACTCTCCTTTTTTATACTATGCGCACACTCAATATAAATTTACATCCAGTAGTAAACTCATATCCAAGCTTCTTGGTGCCGGTATTACGCTGTTGCTCCCAATCAGTGGCTATCTTATTGCTTTTACTGGCTTTTTCATAGAAATGCATCAATTTAGACAATTTCGAGGACGCTAAACATGGGCTAATGAAACTTTTCATTAGTTGAAAACTTGTAAACATGGGCTGAAACATTTTTGAAAGTGTGAAGTAATGCCATTTTTGGCGTTCCGCAAGGCAGCCTGCTGGGACCAATTCTTTTTACCGTGTACATAGGTGATTTGGTTAATGTTAACCCCATTGCTCTTCAAAATGACTTAAATTCAATGTAGTTGAACTTAGCAATCCATAAGTGTTGTGTTCTTCATTTGGGTTATTGAAACACCCAATTTAGCTTTTAATTAATTACGACTCAACGATTTAGGAGTGTTGATGACACGTGAGATGAATTTTTCTTTGCATAGTGCCACTGTTGTTAAAAAAGCTGTGACTACTGCTCAGTGCTCACCTGATTTTTAAAGTCTTTCTAAATCAATGATCTTCTTTTCTGCTAAAGATGTTCAAAACTTTTGTACGGCCCAAATTAGAATATGCTGCTGAAATTTGGAACCTGTACATACTTAAAGATATATATGCTGTCGAAAGCGTCCAACATATTTTACCCGATAGATTCCCAGCTGCTGAAATTTATCTTATAGTGATTGTTTTGGGAAATTTGGGCCTAAAATCACTAGAAAGTAAAAGAATCGCACGATATATGATTATGTTTTACAAGATAATTCATGGCTTTGTTGATCTTAATTTTAATGATGTTTTCTCAAATTCAACTACATACTGTACAAGAGGTCATCGCTGGAAAGTGTATCACACGAGACCAAACTTGAATATTCGTAAATTCTTTTTTCGGTTCGCACCGTTGAAATTTGGAACAGCCTCCCAAATAAAATTATTGATTCGACTAACGTATCTTGTTTTAAAGCTCGTTTAAATAAGTTCAATTTCAACGACTTTATAACGAGAACAGCATTGCAGCCGAATTCGGTCCAGCTCTAACCCACTGTGTCAGCTACTTTGATTACGTATTTCTTAACTGTATTGTATTTTTACGCGGCCCCCGAGGGGGCCGCGTATATACTATAATCAGAATCTCGATGTCCTATGTAATTTTGGGTAGGTCAAATTTCCCACGTTAAATAAATTACATAGGGACGGCAGGTAGGTCGAATCTTCAAACGACGAATGAAAGACTAATATGCAAGTAGACAGAATGCAAAACAGCCAGCACCGGCATAGATTCGAACCACCAATCTTCTGGTTAGAAACCAGATGCTCAGTATATGCATTAACGCACTAATATTTGAGCCAACCGGGCTTGAAAGATTAAAGATTCAAGATTGCTGTTGTTAGTTTTACAACAGTGCACGCTGACTATGACTACTTACGTAACTCCCATTAAAAATTTTCTTTTTCTACAAATATATAACTATCACTTTTATGATGACAAAATTTCATCAAAACGTATGCAATGCACACAGATCGTACCATCTATCGATACAGCGCGCTCCCAGACTTTCATGCGGATATTACTTGAAGTTTTTTACTGTCAGAAAACGTGGCTCGTTAGTCAGTGGTATGACTTGCGCTTGGGGTGCAAAAAATCGCTGGTTCAAACCCCTGACGAGCGCAGCTTTTTTGTTTGCTATCTTTAACTTTGCTTCTGCGCACTTCGTTCTGATTATGTATTCTCAAGTACCTTTTTTGGAATTTTCGATAAAACTTTGAACGTCGTTCTTATTTGACGAATCGGTAAATTCGTCAAACACGTGGTCTTTTAAAAGGTCAAAAATAGTTGGATAGGTAAGCTGTAACACTTTGAGTTTTAGTAAAACTCTGACATTTTCAGTACGTGTGATAGTGTTTATTGTACTGTGCTACATAAAATTCAGTGCTGAACTATATTCTACTCATATCTCCGCAGCTGATCTATAACGACCGCGGTGTTGAAATTCTCACTGTTGAATGGAAAGGGCCGCGTTAAATATTTCCTGTAGAATATTGACACTCCAGCGTCGCAAAATAATAACTCTTTACTCAGCAGAAGAGCTTGTTCGAGAACTATGCGTTTACTCTAACATGTCTGGCTGCAGTTAATTCTTCTTCAAAAGTGTTTCTAACGTAGACAAAAATATTTTGTTATTGATTTTTGAACAGGGAACATAGACACTTTCTGAGAACTTCGACCTAAAGGAACCTCCTTCGGCCAAAAAAAACATTTTTCAAAATCCGCTCTTTTCACATGTATATGTTGTATAGTTTAACCCCAAGCCAAAATATATGGGATAAAATACCCAAATTTTTATTGCTACGGGTAGATACAGTGCGGCAAAATTGACCTCTCTGAGCCCAGTTGCGGGTGCTGTATGTAGGTTTTTAATATGTAAGTTACTTCAATGCCTATACCAGCCGATTCTGTTAAACTACAGCTACGCTTTTATTGCAGTTGAACTAAATTGAACGAAAACGAAATAAAAACGAAAACGAAAGCGAAAGCGAAAACAAAAACGAAATGCACGAAACTGAAATAATTTCTATTGCGATCCAAAAGTTGTAAGCCTACACACTTGATTTGATTAGTTTGTAATGGATGAGAGCGTCTGTCTTTTTCTGCTGCCCTGAGTAGTGCTTTACTATTCATGTTTGCCGCTCTCATTTTCAGCTGCGTAGGTACATCTACTAAAGAAGCATACCGCCATAAACTTGACAGCCAAGACCGTCTCAGCTGCCAAATTACACAACGAGCGAAAACGAAACGAAATTGAACGAAAGCAAAAAAAGAAAGCGAAAACGAAAACGAAATTTTTATTAACTGAAATTAAAGCGTAGCTGTAAGTTTTTAGCCGTTTGCATGTATTTGCGACTAGTATTGTCCCAAGGATAGTAATTTTTCGAACCTGCCAAATTACTGGTAGTTACCTCCCTCACTAATATTTCAGAGTACTTGCAAATTTCTCCCTAGTGACCTTTACTCTAATGTCAACACGGCTGGCTTATGAGACATGCATACAGACCAACACACACACTTAGTGACCTTAAGGGGGCGGGGGCTACCTGTGTAAGTGAAATTTTTACGTTCTACGATTCGCTTCACATTTCAGAATTTGAATTAATTTATCTTAGTATTAATTAGAACTAAAAATGAATTTAACTAATAAATTTAATGATGAGTTTGACATAATTCGAACTAACCGAAATATTTAAAAAATAGCTTCATTTTTGCAAAAGTTTCAATATTGTTTTCCGGCACCAGCGCAGCATTTTGTCGATGTAAATATACATAAATATGTAGTAATGAGCAAATTAGTATGACATATTGTATGAACATATGAAAGTCAAGCGAATGAAAGTACGCCGCCATCACACACCATTTCACACACAAAACAGGGGGCATAGTAAAACTATTATTTTTTTTAATTTTTTAATTTACTATTTTAATTTTCTTTGTCCCAAACGTATGTGAAAACTAACACAAAATAGTTGCAAAAATTTTGAGTTATGGTACGGTAGGTATTTGGCAAGATGTGATGGTACTCTGAGAGTATAAAAACAGACAACTTTTAAAATATTGTAACAACCCAAAGTGGAGGTTATGTAAAAAAGGGTCTAAATTGAAACTTATTATAGTGTTATCGCACACTAAAATAGCAAGAGGCTGGTACTTGGGCGTCATGTCCAAATTTCGGCATATATCGAGCACTCAGCCTTTTTCGGCCACTGTAGGTGAACATACCTGATGGTCTATAACAGTCATTCAGTTTACTTCAGTTTTGAAAAATTTGCATGTATTCGCAACTAATATTGGTTTAACTGTATGCACAAATTTACATTAATTGGTTGCGTGTATTAATAGTTGTGCTACAGTAAATGACAAAAAATGATGGTGCTCTGTCTAAACACATTTTTGCAAATAATGCAAAAACCCAAGATTGAGGTCGTGTAAAAGAGGGTCTAAATTAAAGCTCTTTATAAGGGTATAACACCCTAAAAATAGCAAAAAGCTGCCACTTGGGTGTCATGTCCACTTCAGGCCATATATCCGAGCACTCAGTCTGTTTGCTTGATCGCTTATAACAGCTGATATAACATATAGCAACCCGACATACTGTCTTGCCTCGAATACAGCCCCAGGGGTTTTATTGTTTCGTGAAAGGTTGCCTGTGGTTTTATTCAATTCTGTAGCTTTATTCAAGCCTGGGGTTTCATTCTAGACTGGAGCTTTATTCAAGACTTGGGCTTTATTAGAGGCAATACGGTAGTTTAACATAAACCAGCTTACTTGGAGTGAATTTATCGGAACAAGTGAGAAACCCGCCATGATGACACGAGATACCAGCGCCCCATCGATCGTTAGTTACGACGAAGTCTTTGACAGGGCTAAAAACGATGCTAATTTTAAAGTTCACATTCTGTGACCGAATTAAACGGACTAGACTAATAGAAGTAGAATTTTCAGACTAAAAACGCGTTCAAGTAAGTTACCTGCTCATTCAGAACTTTGATGCGAACCCATGTCTAAACAATCACCCTAGCTCAAGGCTAAGAGTTCAACGCTCACGCCTAAAACAGCTAACTCCGTTTAGTCTGACTGAAAAGACCGCGCTAAAAGTTAGGTCCGTTTAGTCTGGAGGTTTAGGAATCACATTTTAATCAGAGATGCACGGGGGAAATCGGCGAGCGGGGCGTGCTTTTTTTCAATTTTTCAATTTTTTACGCATTTTTGGGACATTTTTTGGCCATCAGAGATTCAGAGAGAATTGGAGGTCAAAGGGGGCCCCGGATGTCTGAAGGGGTTGGGGGTGCTGACCCCTTCAGGGAGGGGGTGGGGTGGATACCCCCCCTACCCCCTATGTGCATCTATGATTTTAATAGTCTAATTTTTGGAACTATTAAAGTGGGTGATCGGAAAATATTTTGTATCTGTTCTATGACAGTTGTGACGGTTGCACATTTTCAGGCTTGCCTTATTTGCCCTTAGATTAGGTTGCAGGATTAGGCTTAGGCTTAGAGCTTGGGATCTTCTATTTTTTTCTCTGATCACCCACTTTAAGATACCCCTTTATTTATTAACTAAACGACATGTCACCTGTCGTTATATAGCCATGCCAGAAACTCTTTTGACTGCCAGTAACTGTCCGGTGCCTCCCAGTCTCCATCACTCCAGATAACGGCGGGTTTGTAAGCATCTACAATTTCGTGAAGTTGAGGCAAACTGACTGTCTGAAATTACAAAATTTAAAGTTATTATGTTGTTATGATGTTGAGAAATAGGGAGTACAATAGTTGGAGGCTGAAATTAATAGCGATTTTTGGGTTTTGATTGATATACTTTACACAGTAAATATTTCAGACTAGGTATCACATGAAGCATTGAGATTTGGTATTGTAAGTGTTATTACATCATTTTAACCCCTTCAAACATGTTTTGTAACGTTAAAACAATTTGAAACCATTTAAAATGGTTTTGGAACATTTCGGTAATGTTAACAAATCCTTTCATCCAAATAATTTGTTGAATAATTAACCAAACAATCAATTGCAACTCAATTGCTTATATAAAATTAAACAAACCTTGACATAATTGTTTGTCGTGAAGTTTTTGGCTTTATCTTGAACGTAAAGGGGATGAAACCACTCGTACAGAGAGTAGTAAAGTCCAAACTTGACATCTGGGGCTGTTTTGGTGAAAGCCTGTTGTAGCTCACCTGTAATAACAAATTGTTATAAATGAACGAACATTCTATTAAAACTGGCACTACGTTTAAGATATTAAACTTGGACTAAATTTTTAAGGAAACACTCTTTTGGTGTGAATGTCAAACTCACAATTTAAAAAAACTGATTTTTTACTCAAATCAATTGACAAAAGCTCAGAAGTCAGTTTCACAACAAAACCAGAAAAATTTCATACCGGAATGATCCCTATGAGGCTGGATTGCATGCATACCTATAGCCATTCGAACGCTAACAGCAGTCTTAAAGCCCGGTTCAAACTTGTCCTTGCGTTCTACTTTAGAATAAACTTTGCGTCTGTGCTTGTAATCTGT
The DNA here is from genome assembly GCA_030248245.1 of Trissonchulus sp. WLG1_4. Classification (NCBI taxonomy): domain Eukaryota; kingdom Metazoa; phylum Nematoda; class Enoplea; order Enoplida; family Ironidae; genus Trissonchulus; species Trissonchulus sp. WLG1_4. The sequence continues at coordinate 38,315 of JASANF010015426.1, read as the reverse complement.
GCCCGATTCATGGACACAAAACGTTTGTCGTTGAAAATGTTGTCGTTGAAAATGTTCGCCGTTAAAAATTTTAGATTGATTAAAGTATTTTCAGCGACGAGCATAACATTGAATTATAGGATAAATGTTTGTCGTTGAAAAATCTTTTAGAAGACGACGTTTCGTGGACACAAGATGTATCAACGACAAACATTTTCAACGACTAACATATGTCCTATAATTCATTGGTATGTTCGTCGTTGAAAACGTTTCGATCAGTCCAAAATCTCGAACGAAAAGTATTTTTAACGACGAACATTTTGCTTAGATAAATCAGGCCCTGATCACACAGACACAAAACAGACCGACGAGATCTCGGTTTGGCCCCACGTCTTTGGAGTTCCAGTTCCAGGAGTATTTGCTAGGCCACATTGTATATCCCTCATGGTGTTTGCTCGTCAGCACATAGTATCTGAAAGGTAAACAAGTGGGCCCCTAAAAGGGGCAAATTCCGTCACAGTGGCGTGAACTTACATATGTCAGCGTAACTAACGAATCAAATTGTGCATGCACCAGCAAATTCAACAAAACGTGGAGGGGAGATAATTTGGATAATAATTTACCCAGCGGCATCACCAATCACCAAATAAAATTCTCCAGAAATACCTTTCAAGTAGGCCATGTAGGGTACTCTATCCTTTGATCACGCACACATCAGCCCGATTACAAACTCCGAAGAACACTGAATGAGTTGTGTTGTGCTATTAGAAAGGACAATTTATAAAACGATGGTTTATACATATTTGTTATCGGTATGGACTTCTGTTGGAAGGCTGACCGCCAACGATTGTTAGCAAGCTGCATCTAATCATCCATAATCTATCTACATAGCTCTCTGCGGTGAAGCAAGCGAGTGTGCTGAACTGACTCGTCTGCCTACTTCCGCTCTTCAACATTAACGATTGGCAACTGACAGCTGACCCATCAATAAAACTAATTTGCATAATCGTGTATGAAAACCCCACCCACTGCTTGTTCATTGGCTGCCTTATTATGTACGACGACTGAATGACTGGTGATTGGCACGAAACTACAAATTAATTTGCATATGTACTGCATTGGCTGGCCGCTATCCAAATTGTCAGTCACGTTCTAGACAACCGAGGGGGGACCATTGGGAAAAATAAAAATATGCATTAAAAATAAATCGTACGTAATAAAAAATTTACAACTGAAACTACACATAATAAATTTTGATACTAACTGTAAATACGGTTTTTGATTCTTAATTTAGTTTAGTTTCGTAAACTTAAGCCCCCATTGGCAGAAAAAAAAGACTGCCAATACTAGGCCTATGGTAAGCATAGGCCCAGTAGTGGCTCATAGCACCGATTATGTACTCTTGGTGCTAAAATATGATTCCAAATATTCCGCCTTTAGGCGGAATAAAAAGGGGGTTGTGAGCCAATAAGCAAGCTTAGGTTCAGAACGAAATTGATACGTCGCCATTATTTATCAGCAGAACTTTTTAATAATGAGGTGAACCTGCGGCTCTAGCTTTGGTAAGCCTTGACAGATATTAGCTGATATATGTTGTGATGATTATACATAGTATAGTATAGTCACTAAACTTGGCTGTTCACAAATTTGGATTAAAGGGATTACAAATTCGGACTAACTGGATTAGATTAACTGAATTAACTGGAATAACTAAACACAGAAGCATGAGCCAATTAGACACAATTGCTTCTCTGAGTTATTTGCATAAAAGTGCAAGTTTTTTGAAAGATATCCAAATTTTATGACGAGTTATTTTAGTTAATTCAGTCAATCTAATCCCGTTAATACGAATTTGTGAACAGCCTTAAAAATTTGCAGGTTTGTGCAATTAACGCTCAGGAGCAACTGTATCGAATTTGAGAAAGATCTCATGCTTCTGCGTTGAGTTATTCCAGTTAATTCAGTTAACCAAATCCAGTTAATCCGAATTTGTGAACAGGCCCTTAGAAAATTTTTGACCAGTAACAGTCTCCGACATGTAGAAATCATTCGCGTTCCTCTGATTTATCAGAAATTTACGTACATATTAGCGTCATTAGCCACTGCTTGATTGCAGTTTCTATCCCGACGTTCATGACATAGCGCTTGTCGCTGTTTGCTATTTTTTGCAAATTAGTGTAAATTCAGTGTCTCTACAAATCCACTTTAAGTTTTTCTCTTTATAATTGTCTTTTTAATTGTAGTCTAATACCTATTTGTACAGTAATTTGCATCGAACATATTAACTGTAATGTAATGTAAATGTTGAATGTGTTATAATGCAATTGTAGTCAGAATTGAATACGCATACTAATTATGACAATATTGAAATCTCAATCACTTACTTAGCTCCAGATTTGGCAACTAACTCGGCAAACTTAGTGGCATTAAATAGTTCAGCTGTAAACATGGGTGCAAAATTAGGGTACTCAAAATTTGGCGCATAATGTTTCTTCATGAACTCAACAGCATCAGGCTCATGTCTGATTTTCCAGTAGTTCCAAAACCAGGCATCGTGAAGCCCGACCACAGAAAAACAACCCCAATGCATGAATATGCCGAATTTTGATTGGTCGTACCAGTCCGGGAGAGGTCGGGAATCTATAGAGGACCAATCAGGTGTATAGGAAGCCATTACGGCAGGAATTAACAGCGTAAATAGTATCATGCTTGACTGAAAAACTGTAAATGTAAATGTAAATGTAAATGTAAATGTAAATGTAAATGTAAATGTAAATGTAAATGTAAATGTAAATGTAAATGTAAATGTAAATGTAAATGTAAATGTAAATGTAAATGTAAATGTAAATGTAAATGTAAATGTAAATGTAAATGTAAATGTAAATGTAAATGTAAATGTAAATGTAAATGTAAATGTAAATGTAAATGTAAATGTAAATGTAAATGTAAATGTAAATGTAAATGCAAATGTAAATGTAAATGTAAATGTAAATTTAAATGTAAATGTAAATGTAAATGTAAATGTAAATGTAAATGTAAATGTAAATGTAAATGAAAATGTAAATCTAAATGTAAATGTAAATGTGAATGTGAATATAAATGTAAATGTGAAAAATACAAAATGTGAAAACGAGAACGAATTACCTATCATGTAAAACAATAATAGAAACATAATTTTTATCATCTTTTGGAGTTGTATAGTAATAATGTACTTATACATTGTCACATATTAATTCTATGTACTTACTAACTACGACGAAAATTACCTTAAAAATATTTTCAACGAACAACAACCTAACAACTAAAAACGAACGGCGTAACTTGCTGAAGAATTTGAAAACAGCTTTGTACAGGAGGAAGAAAACAACGTGAATCAAAGTGATCTAACTGACTGCTGAACTACCTACAAGGTTTTGTTTGAATCTTGGAATGCCATCTATGAATCTTGGAAAAATAGCAACCATTCTGATTATGTACAGTGATTTGTTGAATAAATTAAAGTACCTATTTAGGATTAACTGCATGCGAAGCACAAGGGCAGCTTAGCTTCAGCCACCAACGTATTTGAATGGAAGAAAAGCGAAAGGGACTAAGAAATATTTAAACAAAACTGAAAAAAATGAAACAAGGAAAAAATAGAAAAGCTAAATTAGTCATTCATACTGTTTCACTGCAATTTTTTGCACACAACAGGTTTCACCTGACCCTACTTGAAAAGTGAAAGAAATGCAATAAAAGTTTTTTCAATTTTCTTTCAAGGAAGAAAACAGCAAGAAAAAATTGTGAAGATAAAGAATGAGAGAAACAAAACTGAAGTCAAAGTAGTTAACTGTAAACATAAAAAATTTGGGAAACAACTGCGGGAAACAAAATAAGTTAAAGTTAACACATATTTTCGTGTCAGTTTTAGTGCTTATTTACTTATCAAGACGGTTCAAAAGTTAACAATCGTATTATTTACTCAAGTTCATATTTACTAATTTATAGTCTGCACCAAAAGTAATAAAAAAGAAAAAGTCTGCCGCTGATAAACACTATCTCGTTTTGTATCATGCTAATACCTAAAACTTTTTTATAAAATAATACCTTTATTAACTTCAATTAACATTGAAAAATAATTTAAAATGTATACTTAAAAGCAAAAATTAAGCAATTGGCATTAAAAACGCACATACTTTGCACCGGACCTGCGTACAATATCAGCGAATTTAGTAGCATTAAAGAGTTCAGCAGTGAATTGTGATCCAAAATCCGCGTACGTAAATCCAGGTTTATAGTTGCGTCTCATAAAACTTATGGCCGCAGGGTCTTTTGCGATTTGCCATCTTTGCCAGAACCACTCCGAAATCATCGAAGGTACAGAATAAACTCCCCAGTGCATGAAAATGCCAAATTTGGACGCATCGTACCAATTTGGCAGGGGCCTACTGTCAATTGAGGACCAATCTGGGGTGTATTTGGACCAAATCGGGACCAAGAGTGCAAAAATAATCAGTAGCTTCATTTTATGCTAAAATTTAAGTTTATTTACTTAGGAAGCCAAGAAAATGCAGTTAGCATAAATAAGATCAACTAAATGTTAATGTAAAAGAAACGACTGTATGCTCATTTAATTCCTCAGTTTAGAACAGATATTGTATTTTATTCAAAACAAAAGTTTGAATAAAATTCTAAAGTTAACCCTTTCCTTCCCGAATTTTTCTAAATTGCAGTAAATCCAAGCTGTGGCTGGGTTTTCACCACAGACTGAGCTTGCATCCCAATGACATCCCAGTACTGTCACGCCTAGCTACTCGGCCACCGGCTCATTTCACTCGTAAGATGTCCTCTTGAAAGAACATGATTTTGTGAAACATCACTCCGACAGGTTTCACTATGTGACATAGTGCTAATTGTAGTTTTGAAGCCACTGTGAGAAGAAAAGGGTTAAACATCATTTGTGAGTCCCAACCAGTCTGTGCTTAAAATTCCTTCAGGTATTTCTAAACAAAACATTAGTAAAGTATAAGTATAAGTATTGGATAAGTATATTTTGACATTCTTAGCACTAAACAATAAACAATGATAACACAGGTGTTTATCTATTCATGTATAGATCAATACGTCTAGGTTAATGCTGATAGCAATAGTGATAACGATGCATTTAAACTTTGTTGTTTACTCTAAACATACATATACAATGATTTAGCAACTTGTCGTTCTTGAACTTTACGTTTTTTAAACTTTTAATTTTAAAAGATTTTATTTAACTGCTAAAAATTAAAATTCAGAACTGCTTAAACGCTTATACAGAGATTACACGGTTTCATTGTAATTAGTAATTTATCTGAAGACTCTAAACAGCATTGAAAATGTTAGTTTGGCACAGTTGGTTAATAGACGACGGTAACCATATGATCAAGAGTACATAATAGTGTCTCACTCTATTAAGAAGAAGAGTGAGCCACTCTCCTTTCTGCCTGTGTTATAGCGCAGGCAGATGCGCTGGTTGTTTTGAAGCCGCATGTTGCCGTGTTATGCAACATGTGGCTAGCCAATCAGAAGCGAGCACCGCTTCTGATTGGCTAGACGCCTGTGCACGTGCTCCAATCAGTTTTGAGTAACCGGTTACAATATCGGTTTATTGGTTCATCGGGACTGGTGTACATGGTTCAGTAATAGCGGATAGTGACCTCTAAACGTGTACACACCAAACTTACGGTGCTAACAATCACACGCGTGTACCTGGTTTCTTCCGTACAACGGTGCTCCCAAAAATCTCGAAAGGGCCTTTATTCCCCGATGTCAATAATTACGAAATGAAGTTTAATGATACCAATGGCGAAGTGGAGTGAGATGAGGTGACTAACTACAACAGCTCCGATACACTCTTCTGGATTGGATAAGTTATTCTAAATTTTTTATTGTTTAATTGTGGGCTTTATAAAGTATTTTGCGAGACATATGTAAGTAATAAAAAAAGAATAGTGTTTAAGGGGTAACCAACTTAAAGATTTTTATTTTACTAGAAGCTTAATTCCAATAATCAGCTTAAATTATTTAATTTATGAGATGGTCTCACATGTACAAAAACTTAAATTAAAATTTATTATATACAATTTTATTTTAAAGTTACGTGTGATGAATTTTTTTTTAACCTACAGAACCAGTAATGACAATGACAGCGTAAACTGTATTATGAGATAAGCATTTCTTATTTCGAGTGTATACTGTTGGTAAGCCTGCAAAAGAATGTCTCGGCTAATGCAGGTATACGTATAGCATTTCTGTGAATTTATTAAATGCAGGTTTGGCCCTGGAATGATGCCCCTCACAAGATGAAGGTTGGCTCAAGGGTGATAGCTCAGCGCAAAGTGCACATTTAGCTCAGGGATGATCGTTCATCATAGGATGTAGGATTGACTCAAACATGATGGCTCATTGCAGGATTCAGGCTTGGCTCAATCATAGTTGCTCATCACAGGCTGCAGGTTTGGCTCAGGAGAGTTGGCTCATCGCTATGTGCATGTTTGGCCCAAAAGTGATGGCTCATCGCAGGATGCAAGTGTGGCCCCGGACCGATGGCCTGTCAGAGGATCAAGGTTTGGCTCAAGAATGTTGGCTCATCATAGGACACGGGCGTAGCGCGGAATAATGGCTCGTCACAGGATGCCGGTTTGGCTCAATCATAATGGCTCATCACAGAGTGCTGGTGTGGCCGGAGGGTGATGTCGGGCGAGGGGACTTATTGGGAGATACAAGTTTGGCTCAAGAATGATGCCTTATCAGTTATCACAGAATACAAGTTTAGCTCAAACATGATGGCTCATCACAAGATAAAAGGTTGGCTCACATACGATGACTCGTCATAAGATGCAAGATTGGCTCATCACATGACTCCAGTTTTGCTCAAACAGTTTTGATAGCTCATCACAAAATACAAGTTAGCTCAAAAATTACGACTCATCAAACGATACAAGTACGGCCCGAAAATGATGGCTCATCACAAGATATAAGAGAAGCTCAAAAAATTGAAAAGCTCAACACAACATCTCAGGTAACAAAGTGATCAACCACGGAGTGATATGGTAAGCTTCGATAGATTTGAAATAAAGTTAGACTTAAAAATTCTAAGTGAGACTCTTGCGTCTGTACCCTCGGATCGGAGGTCAAGGTCTCACAACTTGCCCTAATTTAAACTAAACATTCATACACCATAACATAATAGTCACGAATAGGATATACTCTTGTTTTGGAGAACTGCTTCGTAGCCCTACTATTCTTCAACACAAGAAAGAAGCGAATCTGAACATAGCTGTGTTCCACCGCTTTCTGGGCGAAAAAAAAAAAAAAAATGAAGTCTAACTACAGTTCTGACCTGTCGCACTTTTTTACAGTTCTTCTTTAGCGCGATTCTTACCGCACATATTTAGTTAAGTCCGTTCAGTTTGACTAAAAATGTAGGTATACATTTTTATAAACGCTAAAAGTGTACGTCTCAATCTTACACAAGGTTTGACAAATCTATTTAAGCAAGTTAGCATGAACACAATTTTATTCAAAAAATCACTTGTCCTCTCCATAGCAAAGTAAACAAGGGCGCACCAACAAAGTGACAAACACAGAAGGTCAAAACACCAAAGGTCAAAGCAATGGGCAAAGCGGGTAGTGCTTTGCGAATCGTGATTAAAATAAGCAGGGTGCTTAAAAGTCCAAACAAAATCGCCACAAAACAGGCGGTTACTGTAAAACTGTCTGCCTCTGAACTAAGTACGACTAGGATACTGTAAAAAATAAAATCTCCTATGCCGAGTTTGGGTCCAGACTTTTTTGGAGGGGGCTCGGGGGTTTTTTTCTCGGGGGGTTTGATCGGGAGGGGGTATGGGTAAAGTTGGGGGTCCGATAGGCGCCGCTGTTCTGTGGTCATGATGGCAGGGCAAGAATCGTAGCTGCGTAATTCTTGAATTTCCTGAAAGAAAAATTTTATTTTAAAAATCCCTTTTTAAAAGTACAAAGTATAATGAAAATGTTGTCCAAAAATAGTGTAAAAGACAGCAATTGAAGAACATACTGGTCCAATACTGAGCTGTCACTAATTATTTTAAGTACCTATACGGTTGTTTGGTTTTTTCTTCTGTTTTTTTGTCAAAAAATTGACCGTTGAAAAAGGTGTAATTCTTGAGGATAATAATTTCGGTTGGTTAGCTATACCCACCTAAAACGTACCGCGTCTACCGTACTTCCAAGCAAATTATAGTTAATACTAGTGTTGAGTATAAGTGTATAGTAACTCATTATAAAATCAACAAAAAAACGAAAGACAAAAACAAAAAATTCTCACGTCAAACATGCTTTGCCACGACTGAGTTTGTTCGGAAATGGATCCTGGTAGATCATTTTCCTGGATGCAGCCGCCATCGAGTGCCACAAGCCAAACGGCGGTCGTGGAATAAATCATGGCCGGCCATAGACTGTCGTTACGCTCGTGAGCCTAAAAAAACAAAAATAGTTGAGATTTACAAAAGATGTTTAACTTTGAAGGTAATCTATGTACCTATGTAAGTCCAATGTGCGATAAAATGAGATGACAATTTGAGACTTTGTTCAGTGTAAAAATAATTGTACCGCATAAAAGTTTGTAACCGAACGGTCTATAAACAAGATTTTTTCAGGTTCACAAATTCTCGTGCAGGTAATAAAAGTTATACTAGCTATTATGTTACTACTACAAAAGTTATACTACTAGAGCAGGAGCTCAAAAAATACAAAGTGACACCTTTGGATGAAGAAAAATTGACAACTGTAGAACGGTAACGTCAGCTTTATATTAATGTAGATACTGCCTAAGTAATACTGGTATTAAATTACAATAAGTCGTTTAGCTACGCATAGTTCACTTGATGAAAACACCCTACCATTTTGATCAAAATTCGCAATGGTCCACACGGCGTCAGTACAGCGATTAAATCCCAGATGACCAAAAACGAAAGCAAAATCCACAGTGTGTATTCTTTCATAAACTTTGAGATATACAGTGTAATCAGTATGCTGAGAATAATCTGCGATATTTGTTGTAATCTAAAGGGTCCTTTGTACAACAGAGTAACTGTGCATACGACCCCTACATTCCATACAAACATAGCTATAAATATACAGTCAGCCGTCATATTGAGGGACCGTAACACCAATTGTACGATGTTTAGAAATTGCACGAAAAACATGAATGTCAAATTAACCGCCAATATGCCGTATATACAGCACATGCATTTGTACTTGTACAAACATACAAGCGTTGTGGTAACCACAGGAAACATAATGCACATTGCGGCCAGCATAAACCACTTTCTCCAGCCGGCATCTGTGGCAACGATTTCGGGCTAAAACAAACATTTCTGCTGAGTGAGAAGTGGTTACATTCTGAAACGAAGAGTGTTTATATTGTTAGAGAAAACGAGATTACTTTTGTGGAAGGAAAGTAGGCAAATTAGTGCATATCATTCAGTATAAAGGTATATTGTTTTTAGACACAAATGGGGATATCAACTGTCGTTTAGATTGACGTATAATTTTTCATTTTAAGGATTGGTTTTCATTTTTGACGAATTTGCTAATAAATATTTACAGATGTGTCAAATTTTGTAGAGCAACAGTAATTGTTAGCCCTGCTATTAACGCTAGGTAAATTAATATAATCTAGTTAATTTGATACATGAAAATTAAAAGGGCTTAATGTCGTTATATATTGTTTAAAATTAAACTCTTACTGAATCAAGCAAAAAAACTAATAGCTAAATTTTGAAATTTCGACATTTAAATGACTTATTTGTAAATCAGTTGTTATTTTTGAGTTATAATTCAAGGCTTCACTACAGCATGCAACATTTAGTACTCAACAATCCTACTATCATAAACGATAAATTTAATAAAAAAATATATATTTAATAAGGCTTAGTCAACCAACCTTTGTTGCAATAGTATCATTATACCACTGGAACCCAAAGGGTAGTACAATTTCTATATCCCCTACACTCGGAGCCCCTTCAATCAATTTCTTGCAAACCAAAGCGGCTATCATACACACAATCACGGGTATAAAAAGCATGACGACGCTTTCTATTCCATAATTTATACCCGGTTTAGGCTTGGCCCCTTCTGAAATTGAATCGGACTTTGTTTTAGAACTACTCGTTCCCAACAAAGCTAGCATGTCGATACTGTAAAAATACTGTAATTATGGTGCGATTTTGTAACAGAAAAAAGAAGTAGGGTTACTACTTTTGATGAAGAGCAAAACAGTAGGTATAGTTTTTGTTTATCCGATACTATGCATGAGAAAAACATGGTTTAATGTTGTCCAAGAGAAATAGGGCCTACGAGAGTGGTTAGTAGTGTAGTGGTTAGCACTCTTGTCGACGGCGAAAGCCGGCCGGGTTCAATCCCAGGCGCCTCCTTTTTTTCATTTTTTCAAAATTAGAGCATCATTTGTCTTTCAACATTAAAACACGATTTTTATTGTTGTTTAACTTGGCATTTTTGTTGATTTTTTGTGTATTGTTTGAGGATGGCCTGCATTTAAAAAAGTTACAGTTCTAGAAAGTGATCAATTTTAGTTTCAAAAGATGACTTCATTTTTTAACTCTTTCAGTTCCAATCAAACAGCTTCCGGAGAAAACAGCAATTATTTTAAGTGTGTTGACAATAACTGAATGTAACTTTATCTTTTACCAAATATTGCAATATAAGAGAGATTAATTTGTAGCAACAAGTTCTGACAGATTTATCTGTTAAGGTCAAAACTTATGGTAATTTTTGAAACATCGGAGGCTCAAATGTCCCATAAAGGCTTACATATCGTTATAGATATTTCAGAAACTTCACATAAATTGTAAACCAGCTCAAAATGTACACGAATATGCGAAAGCAGCTCAACAAAACGAACCTAGCGATTTCGTTTGCAGGGTTGTTTTGTTTTGGCATGGTTGTGACCCAATTTTATATGATGACTGACCACTATTTCCACAAAAAATCGACGCTCTACGTTGAGCAATCGAACACTATGCCTCAGTTCCCCAGTGTCAGAGTTTGCCCTGCTGTTTGGGTAAACACTAGCCACGCGGAAGTAGTTCACGGAATAAATTCGGATTTTCTGCTGTTTTTAATGTCTGCTTTTGTCGATCCGATGCTACAGCCAGTCGAGTATACTTCCGCAGACCTCGATTTATTGACTGAAAAGTTCGATCAGTCGAATTTTGGCCGTTCCGATTTCAATATTGCTGCCTTTTTTCTAAACATCAGCTTTCGTTGCGAAGAAATAGTCGTCAGTTGTTGGTTTGACGGTGTTCCGATGGAAAATTGTTGCAAGAATATCTTTACAAGTCTTCGTAGTGTGGGCGTTTGTTACGTTTACATGACGGCAGCAGAAAAGGTGCAAAGAATACCCGGCCCTGGTGGGGGTTTGAGCTTGCATCTCAGATTGGCCAATTTCAACAACGGCGTTCTAAAAGTCAGACACACTAAGCGAAACGGATTGATAATGACTTTTGGATTTCAGATGGAACCCATTGTAGAAACTCCTATCTTGATCTCACCGAATGTGAAAGCATTCGTCCAGTTGTCATATTTGGAGCGTACGTATATAGACAATTGCGTGGATTACAAAGCGTTGGGCAAGTTACCAGTTGTTAACGTAAGCAAACTATTTACCATTAAATTTCGATGTCATGCATTTTGGCTAGAGTTTCAATATTGACACTAATGAGATAATATCACAACCTCAAGCACTAGCTGAATATAATGTTTAATTCAGTTCCGTTATGACGCGAAAACTTGAGGTAACGTACATACAGCGCTGCCAAGCTGGCCAATGAGAAGAGTGTAAACCCGATCAATAAGAAAAACAATTTAATCGGAAGACATTATAAACTATGAAAATCATAAAAAGTAAAAACAACATCAAAACTGCAGATACTTCAAGCAAGGTCTGACTAAAGTTTGACCAAAAAATGCTGGAACCCAAGACGAAAGAAAACGCGTGATATTATTAAAATGAATAAAGTCAATGAGTTAATTAATATGTTATTAAGAAAATAAATAAGTTAATTATCTAATCATATCAGTTCAGCAATAGTCGCAATATACATGTTTTTTGTGTCCGGGTTCACTGAATTTTGGTTAGACTTTAGTTTGTTTCTAACTTACTCAAGTGTTGAAAGAAAAAGAAGGCCCCAATTTAGAAAGAATGAAAGAAATGGAGGCGCCGGGAATCGAACCCGGGCCGCCTGTTTCGAAGTAAAGCATGCTACCACTACACCACAGTCCCCGAGTCTCATAGGCCCTAATTCTCATTTACAACACAAGATTACACGACTACAGCTGTTTTTTGCAGGGAGAGGGGCACGCAGCGTGTGTGTACGAATGTCTACTCAACTATACAGTAGATAAATGCACCTGTAATGTTCTGCCCATTGGGATCGATATAAATCTTGAATCTCTAAAAAACATCTGTCGACCTGACGCTTTTGTGAATTGTGTCCAGCCGATTTTTAAAAATTCGACCGTCATGCAAACTTGCTATAATCAAAAATGTCTGCGAGACTGTGAACAACAGATTCTAACCTCGTCAGTTTCCTATACCGATCTGCAGTCGAATTCGGAACGCGATTTTCGATTAAAAAGATCGACACCTACTTCTCAGGATGTTATAGTTAATATTTTCAACCCACAGATTTCGTATGTGATATGTATAATATAGCCTACTTGTGTGATAATTTGTTTTAGAGTTACACAAATTTTGTTTAGGAATTAATAATAACTTATTTCGTCGTGTAATTCTGATACTAATACAGATACTACATACTAAATTAAACATTTCAAACAGTTGTCGTCGGAGCAGAGATACTTAATAGATTTCTGTCTTTAAATAAACTAAAATTAATGAGGATTGAGGGCATATTTTGAAAACCTAGTAGTTATTTCTAAGCTGTACAGTATTAATTTGCAGTTTATACAGTCCCGCTATTAGTTACTAAATTGCACATTTGTCAAACTTGAACATTTTTAATTTATTGTATTATATATTTATTTTTTTATTTCAGATATGAAAGAATCCGAGAGCAAAGTCTTCGAGATCCATTCGCAATGGTAGCCGATTTTGGTGGTCAGCTTGGACTTTGGTTGGGAGTTTCGGCGTTCGGCGCAGTTTCGTATTTCATAAAACTTTGCAACCATTATTGTGGACATAAAAACTCTGTAGACTTTTATTGATGGTTGCATTTGCATCAAGGCCAAACGCACAATCGCATTTTGCATAATAAACTAAGATATTTGACGTACAACAGTACAGCACATATTATTGAGTATTATGTGCATGGTAATTATTAATTAATTAATAATTATTAATTAGTTAATGATTAGTAATTTAGAATTTTACTTTGCTGTTTTTACTTCAGAAAAATCTCGCTTAGCGCGTTAAGCATGATCAAACCAAGCCCGATGGAACTTATGTCGCTATCGGGCCTTATCCAAATTGGATTTAACAGATTAGATTTAAAATAATTTTGCTAATAACACACCACAAAATAAAAATAGGCAGCTGAAATTTTGCCCTACATTGCTTACTTGTATTATCACGGTGTGTGCCAAGTTTTAGTAACTGTAATTCAACTGAAGCTGCGTTATTAACCAAATAAAGTTAAATCTAATCCGATAAATCCAGTTTTGGATATGTAAGACCCTATGTTTGCTCCCTAGAGGCCATCTCAAGTTCAGTGCTTAAGCGTGTCAATTTTGCAACGTTGATGCACAACCCTGAAAGGCAATACACTTCAGACAGTAAAAAACAGAACACAACTCATAGCAGTATAACTTCTGTGAAGAATGACGGTGACAATAAAAGTGCGGAAAAGTAAAAAAAAGAAAAAAAGAAAATGTACTCAATATAGCAACTTGTACAACTTTAGTGCGACCGCAGAAAAACAGTAACTGACTAGTGACTATGCATAAAATGCGTATATGCTGTTTTCAATAAATATCATATCATAGTCATAGTCATAAACAGAATAATAAATACCGACTAAAATTTGTAGCTACAGACTCCTGACTCACAGTGGAGTGGAGAAATTTGATTCCGGAATCAAATAAATTCAAACTAGGTACTTTAACTCCGGAAAAACTCCGCTTTGATTCCGGAGTCTGTAGCAAGTAATTTTGGTGGGAGCTGTTATGCGTGTGTAAACCAGGTACAAGTATACTTTGTAGCACGGTCAAGCGTTCGCGCACTCGTGCCACACACGAGGGTTTCCCTGCACGCGCGCATTCAGATGTATGAAAACAGGCTCGATCGTCCTGTAAAGTACTGTATGACGACTTAAAATCTAAATATGACTTAACAATTAAATATTACAGATTGCAAAAAAGTCAAAGCTGTTGGGAATCGAAGCCAAGTACTTCTGATCTGTAGTCAGACGCCTTAACCACTGGGCCACAGCTCCATCGATTGATTTTCCTAAAACAAGTGCTAAGTTTGTTGAAAAAACGGTAACGGTTATTTACGTAACAAGTTACTGCATGATTCTATCAAGCTACAGATAGTAAGGCTAAATTGTTTGTTATTTTATGTCACAGATATATACCTACATTCATTACAATGCTAAGCTTCAGCACTATAATTACATGTGCACAATTTTCTTGACTAAACAGTTTTTAGTTAAGGTGGTAGTTACGTTTTCGCAGCTTTTTTCAACGTTCTATTTTGTAGCAATTACTAAATCAAACTACAAGCGGTCTTTTGCACATTATTAATCAACTTATTTTGTACAAAATTACAATTTTTCAAGAGTCGATGTTGCTCATAGTGTGCATGCCAACTATTTTTGTGAAGCTTATCAGCTCAATTTTATGCATTTTTCCCTGTATTTTGTTATTTCTTCACTGTGGTAAAAAAATTCCGCATACAATTACGTAATTTATACCAAAGGCACGTTGATGTGTTATGAAACTGCTGGTATGCTTAACTAAACGTAATAATTTAGCAGATTTTTACAGTGAGCAAAAGTTTGCCTCAAATTTTTCTAAAAAGTCAAGAAACGGCAGTTTTTATGACTTTGGTAGGCTGTAACTAAAAAAATAATCAACCTTTTCACTCAATTCGAAAAAGGTATAAGGCAAATTTATTTGGCTACTGTCAAATACGCTTTTTTCATATTCTTATGAACGGAACAGGATATTGGTTACTTCAACTGAAATCACTCATTGTACTCAGAAATAACGGATTTTTTAAAAAATGTTAGGATTCAGTTGAATAGGGCCTCATTGGGGTCAGCTAATATTACATTAAGCACAGTTTTCCCGTATCCGTTGAAAGAATGGCGGACAAAAGTTTAAAAAATGTCGTTTCAGGAAACTGAAGAAAGTTTGCAATTTTTGAAGGGGTTTATTAAAACTGCGAAGGCTCTTGGTTGCTGTAACATATACTAATCAAATTTTGCAAGTATAATAGATGCATAAGGGACTATTTGCATGTAAATTATGGTGCCAAGTAAGTGAATATTGGTATTTTGTGATAATGGCATGAGAAGTCAGAATTGTGGTAAGAAAACTTCAGTTACAGATCGCCTCAGAAATATGTCATATTTTAGCTGAAAATATTCTTAAAATAAAACGGGTGTAACCTTTTTTGAATGGCGTTTCTGAGTAGTGTAGGAGCCACAAAAATTTACATACAATTTTCCAAGTTCTCGAAAAATACACAAAAAAGCTTGTTTTTGAGTCATAAAATGATCGTAAAAGTTAAAATCTATTTTAAACTAAGCTCAAATATTGCTGCCTACATTTGCAATTTGATTTTGTTCGATCAAGTATTTTTTGAATTATTGCAAAATCTTCGAAAACATAACTACCACCTTAAGTGAGTGTGAGCAGTGGTGGCTCAGTAGGTAAGATGTCTTGAATTATAATTTGTTTGATTTTATGGCGATGGTTCGATTCCCAGCTTTCTTAGGCTTCAAGTATTTAGCTTGCCGTACAAGTGCCGTGCGGTACAAGTACTTGTACGAACGGTGCAGCGTGCGTACAACGTCTAGAAGAACTTGTACAGCTCATTTGTAGCATAGGGTACATCGGCCAAGGAGTTATACAACATATTTTTTATCGTCTTTGCACTTTGCAGTTCCTATTCACACAATATACAGCAGCATTTTGTAAAACACGTGCTACATGTCACAAACAATAAATTAGTTAAATTTCAATACATCCGTTTAATCTCTAAATATGATACCTAGTTTATGTAGGTATTTTATGCGTAATGTATTTGATGATGATTAAGTAACACTAAAAACATTAAAAGTTAAACCAAATAATCTTGTTTTCGTAAAAAACAATAACTTCATATAACCTAGAAAAGCAGAGGGCAAAATTATTTCAGAACGGTAGGGGTTCACACATTCAGCTATAATTTTGGAGGAATTTGAAATGCTTCAATTGTGTTTTTGAAATGATTCAGAATTCCAAATAATAGCTTACTGTTTTTCAGCTGAAAGTATTAATCGTTGTAGGGTTTCTCTCATAGCTCTGCTTTGCTATTGATGGACTCATAGGATACAGATAGATTTTCCGATGGTTATTAGTTCTTGTACTTGTACTGTACATATGTACGTCGGTTTTGAAGTATTAGCTCAGCATAAGACTGCAACTCATAAAATGAGGTGCTAGGATGATAGGGCTCATTTTTTGTACCGGATTAAACGGACTTAAGGTATTTAGTCCGAGGTTTAGTAATAATAAATAAATCTAAACGGATTAAACTAGTTAAAATAAGTTAGTGGCTCATTTTTATTTCTGAATCATTCATAAACTACATGCATATGTGCCACTTAATTAAACTAACGGATTTATTAACAAGTGTGCTTAACTTTAAGTCAGTTTATTTATTTAAGGTGGTAGTTACGTTTTCGACAGTTTTTACATATAACTTCCTATAACTTTTGATTGACTCAATGAATTTACTAGCTGTCTTTTGCACGTTAAAGAACTTGACTAAAACTACACTGATGCACATTATTTAGCTTAAATCTATAACAAGCTTGTCAGCAGACAGTAGTAGTCGAATTTTGTAATTTTTTGCATTTTTCATGCTTTGCTTGTAAAATCGACAGTTTAATCCCTAACTCATGTCATTCTTTGCACCAACATAGACAATAACATGGTAAATTTTACTGCTAAGTTTGATGCATTATATGATGCAGAAAAGAAGTTACGGACCTTCAAATTTGGATTTTTTCTAATTTTGAAAATTAAACAAATTTTTGAATCTAATTATTTCACGCAATACTCTGAATTAAAACAAATAAAAAATTGACACATCAGAAATTGTCTGAAAAACATGTAAAATACGCATGAACAGACTGCAACATCGAGACTTGACATTTAGTCCCGTGAAGTACATTTTTACAGTATTCTGCAAGTGAATTTGATGTAAAGCAAAATTTAAACTATCAAGAGTTTTGAAATTACAGCATAAGATAGACACATATGAGTGCCAATTTATTTGAAATATTGAACAAAATACTTTTAGTAGTTGTCAAGTTTAGCGGAATTTTGTGCAATGTACTATAGTTCAAAAAGTAAGGTAAGGTATGTGACGTAATCTCAAAAAACGCGGAAGGATAAGTTTTGGCATCTAAATTGAAGGTTTTTGACATGCCCATGTGTCATTTTTTTCTTTTTTCAATAAACGGCCGTTTTGACTAGGTACTACTTTGGCTTAGCTAAACATACTATTTACAAAAAATTGTCGTAACTGGCTGAAAACAATTTTCTGCAAAAATTAAAAATGATTTTTTCAAGCTGTTATAGCAAGCATTTATCTCAAAATAGTTTATAGTTTTCTAAATTAATATGCGTAGTAGTATTATTATTTTGAAAATTAATCGTAAGTTGTCAAGTTTTACTCCTGAAAAACTGTCGAAAACGTTACTACCACCTTAAGTACTGTTTCTCATGAATTTTTCTAAAATGTACCAAATCAAAGCTTTGGTTGGCTAAATGGTACTAGCTGGTTACTAAGTGTGTTAGCCTAAAAAAGCTGTGATTATCATGGATGTATATTTTAAGGCCAGCCCGAGTCAAACGGTATTTCATCAAAAACGCGAAATTTAATTTCGAAGCAGTCTTATATTCTAAGAATGGTTGGATGAAGTTAAATTTTTTATATTCAAGTCTATGATTCATTTTCAAAGACTTACAAGTATCTAACTAACTAAGACATACTTAATTGTATGTAAGTTCTAATATATTTATTTTTTTCTATAGCATATTCAAGCTAGTAAGACAAGCAATTTAAAACATTTTTCGATGTCGAAATACAATTGCAAAAAATATTTTTGGAATAGATCAAATTTAACAAATCGACCTTATATAAATAGGATAGTCCAAGTACCTGACTAATTTATTTAAGCTTCTCAATTTATAACATAAGCATAAATAATTTTTTTGAAAAATAATGGTCATTTGCCGTCATTATGTTTATTTTTACCAAAAAGTTGCGTGACTATGCCTATATTTATATGTTCCATCTTTAAACTTGACTTTTTTCATTTTATATTAATCAAAATTGGTTTGAAGAAACCGACAAAAAGTTGATTCTTGCATATTTGTTGGTTAGAATTAGAATGGAACTTATGTAACTTCTGTAACGTTATTGATTTATAATTTAGGGATTTGAACGCTTCGTGTTTTTCTTGCTTTCACGCGGATAATTTAAGAATTTTAGGATAAATTTAATAGGATATAAACTCTCCTACGCAAATTGATTGGTATAAATATTTAGATTCAAAGGTGTTAATAATGGATTCCTGATCTTCAGCAATGAAATAAAAGTGACTAAGCAAAATTCATTTTCTGGATATATCAGTAAATTTAGGAACCTATCTTTTGTGCAAAACAACAGAAACAAAATAACAAAGTCATGTTAATTACAATTGTTGTAGCCCTTGTGGTGTAGTGGTTTAGCGCTGTGGCGTTTATTTCCTCTGGACGGTGGCTCGAGTCCAGCTTATCAGCTATTTTTGTAATTTTTTATATTAGAAACTTCATCTGATACTTTCTAAAACTTTTTTGTCATTTTGGTGATCCACGTATTTGCTTCACACTTCGCGTATATCCCAAACGGACCCAACGCACTAAACTTTAAAAAAAGAGTGTTACTCGTGTCTGAAAACGTTCTATATCTCTCATGTTTTATCCTAGCCTTCATGTCAATTCTGATTGACAAGTTCTGAAAAATTGCATATTTCAGTATTTTTCTTTTGCTAAGGCCTGCACAATTGTCTAAACGTCATATGTGCGCGTTGACTGTCTTAATAGTATAGGTTTCTTATTGAACTTCTATCGTTAGCTTTACAGTATCATCTGTATTGTTCATATCTTGATATTATTGAGTTTACAATACAAAAAACTTGTCTTATTGAAACTACCTTTGCCCCCCAAAAAAGCAATCTTCGTTTTCCGGTATCTGCCTTTTACGGTTATATAATTGGGTCTATTTAGACACCTATTACAACTACTGCGTATCCTTCTTCTAACCTAATTTTCTCATATAACGATATGTGTAAAAAACAGTGCTGCAGGCTGTTAAGCATCCCGTAAATCAAGCCATTTGGCTCAAAAGTTACGTTTTGATCAGTCAGTATTATTTTACCGTATCGGTAAAATTAAGCGCGGCATGCACAAAACTAAAAATTGCTTGTCACTTGTGTTCCATGAATTGGACATTAGTTTACTGGATATAATTTCAAATTTACCTAATTGAGTTTCAGCATCATCACATCATCTGTTTGAGAGCTTCTATCGACAGCAATAATATTTTCGACAGCAATAACCTCCTTTTGAGCATAGAGGTGGGGAAAAATGGTGTACGAGTTTTGCGGGGTAAAAAACCTAGTGCTTCTAAGCCAAACGGTTTCGGGTTTGCCCTATGGTGGATTATAATAATCAGGTGAAAAGCGCTTCGAAAACTGTACTAGCACACTAAATGTTGTGAAGTTCAGACTGATTTAATGATGAATCGAAATTTTGAATATTGAAGAAATCCGAAATGAAAAAAATTGTCTGTTTTTGAAAGACCATATTTTTTACAAAATAACTTAGAATCAAAGCGGATTACTTTTCCCCTGAGTGCAGCCTTTTTTCTACACACCTAAAGCTTTAAATCCCTTTAAATCCGTCGGGATGACGTTGACCAGTGGCGACCTAAATGTTGTGGGGGAAACAAAAGATAATTGCGCGGTAAAACACATTGTTTCGCGACACATTCTTTGCTATCCTCACCCATTATTGTTACAAATGGTTGACAGGGCTAAGAACATGTGTAGACATTCGAACCGTGTATTTGGCCATGAAACGTTGATTTTGCCGTTTTGGCCCTCACCACAACCCCCCCCCTTTACGAAACCTGTTTTGGTGATTTTTCACCAAAATTTAGCATTTTTGAAATTTTAGGGTTTAACTGCAGTTTCGTATTTGAGTACAAAAACGGTAGACCCGAGTGTGCTTGTGCACCCTTTCTAACCATGAAATTGAGTTTATAATCATTGCTGTTAAAAATACCGAAAAAGTGGTAGGGTGTTTTTTCTCCGCAAAGGTTTTCCCCCGGACGTCTCGAGGCTTATTACTCAAAAAAACGTAAGCAGCTAAACTTTACTAGTGGGACAGTTAGCGAAAGATGGCCGTTATGACAGCCACGAACATTAATCGATTTATGTAGACTACAGGCTGATCCGAAAAGTTGAAAATCCTTAAGTTGTATTTTGACTGTATTCTGCTATAAAACCGAAATGTCAGGTCGAAAATATTCAAAAAGGAGCTGCCGGAGTGGGGTCGAACCATCAACCTTCCGTTTACGGATCGGACGCCCTATCAACTGAGCTAACCGGCCACATACAAACAGTTACTGCCAAGCGGATTCAACTAAAATGTAAAACGGCGCTAATTGTCGGTCTGAACACAAAAAAATTAGAATTTGAGATTCAATTTAATTTCAATAAAATTAAAGTCAAATCGATAATATCATACGTTTAAGCACCGTGGGTGCTTACCATTTACCAACAAATTCCATGTCACTAAAGGCGTGTCTCTTGAAACAGTGATGGTGGAATAGTTAGCGTGACTAGTCACGAACGGCTTACTTACGAATATTTAACGTATAACGATATTTAAGTAAGATTTTCGATGTTTTGTTTGAGTGAGTGTATTTTTATTTGTAATTGTAGGTTTACGTACATTTTGAACAGATAGTTTTGTTGGCAGCATCTTATATTACACTTCCGGCGAAATGTAGTCATTTAATGGTCATGAAAGATTGAAAACACTTCTCACTCACCAAAACAACTCGTTCCTACATAATTAGTTGTAAGATACTAAAACTACTTCAGGTTTTTGCATAAACAACTTATTGTACGATAATTTTTTAACTTTTGCATACACACAATATGATAATTATTTGCTGCACAACAGGTTTTAGCTGACCTGCTGGTCAGCTTACTTGAACGTAATTCTTAATACTTACTGAAGCTTTTGCCGCTGATTGGGCTTGTTAGTTTCAATGCATTGACTGAAATTAGTATGCACGGCCGCTGGGCGGCCGCGCAAAAATTGTTTCTTCTCCAGAAGGAACAAAAAATATATACACTTACGCTTGTTTATTTAGTTCATAGTCTGAAGAATTTGTTTCAAACAATCAATATAAATAAGTGCCCAGGTTACTCAAGTTGCTATGTACATACCTACATAATTAGTGCGCCTAGTCACATCTTTTAGTTCACTATGTAACTTACCTATACCTTTGTTGTCAAGCTTAAATTGCTCCAAAGTTATGGGTGTTCATAAGTGTTAGTTAGGATTAGATTATTATTACATATATAATATCGAGCAAGTATTTATACTTTCAAAAATTGTCCGGCTTTTGAAAAACATGGTTAATAACATTATTGCAGTTAGTCCAACCATTAATACCGTAAACTGGAATGTAAAGCAGTTTGCTTTTACATTTGATTCAGTTCTTTTTTGAGAAAACTTAAAAACAGTTTTTTCTCAAACAGTATTCCAGCAAAAAACCACTTTGAAAACGTTTGTTTTTTGTTTGACTTCCTGAGCTTAAAAGTTACTGCCTTAAACCTGAGGCTTAGGGTAAACTCGGGTATAACCGTCACTTTTTTTGCTAATTTAGCAAACGTTTGCAGTTTTTTTGAACGTAACGTAGCTAACGAAAAATCGACTAAATGCCTTAAAATTTTGGAAATAATTTTTTCAGCACTTCAATTTTTATTTGCATCAAAATTTAGTATAAGGTAGCTAAATTGCTGATTAGTTATACTTATATAATATGGAGAAGTTACAAGTTATTTAAAAAGTTAAATAAAACTATGTAATTGATTTTGAACTTCCTTAAACTTAAATCAACGCCTGAGCCTCACTTTACCTGTAACTTGAACTTAAACTGATGCCTTGGCATTATTCTTAATTTTAATTTTAATGAAAATGGTTAAACTTTTTCCCTTTTTTCTAGACCCAGAATCCGCACTGATTACAAACGTTAGGTTTGTCATTTACCTAACTCTTTGTCGAATGTAGTTTGGCACTTTCGCGAGTCAAAATTTTAAATTACAGTCGCAAATATTGAACAAAACTTTCCGAATATGTCGCGGAAATTCAAACCCATTGGCGCTGCGATAGTCAGCATAGATTCTGCTGAATCTCGTAATAAATCCTATCAAAACCTACGTGCTACATTGTTGTGAATTTATTATAATGAAATTTGTACACTAGAAACATAAATACAGTACGGCTCAAAATTAACATCAAATGACTCCGGCGTCAGCGTCACTGACTTCATTTTGCAGTCAGTGACTGCAGTCAAACTATTGATGTCACAGGTCCAATTTACTTCCGGTAGTTTTGATATTCATTAACTGACTACGAAGTCAGAGTCAGTGACTGTGGAATCAGCTTGACATCAGTCATCACTATGTGCTACACGTATACATATGTGCAAGCAAAGTTTCTAAGCCATATAAAAAGTAGTCATGACTAATGTGATGCTAATTTCGAAGTCACTGACTGTGACTCCGTAGTCAGTTAAAAAAATTCAAAACTAACGGGAGTAACATTGGACCTGTGACGTCAATAGGTTGACTGCAGTTACTGACTTCAAAATGGAGTCAGTGGCGCTGTCTCCGGAGTCATATGACGTTAATTTTGAGCCGTACTGTATACACTACATCATTTTCAGTTTCGCCTAACACTAGTCATAGCACTATAAAAGTGACGGCATTATCCAAAAACATGACGGCATTACGCTGATGATGTGCCGGCATTACCCAATAACTGACGACATTAATTTTATATTTTCGTCAACTCACTGCTAGGCAACATTTTTGCCATTTTATGCAAAAATACTCTACAAAACTGCAATCTAATTATACGAGTAGATAGAACGCATCAAGCATCAAAATGATACAAATGTTAGGCAGAAAAACGGCATAAAAAGCTAAGTCCGACCTTTTAATAACTAAGCAAAAATTCCTTAAAATAAGGCAATTTTGCCTCTCCGCAAAATGCAGTACAAAACAAACCTATAACTTCGGTCACCGGTAATGTCATGTGACAAATTAGGTATAGCTCAAATTAACGCTCATTGGCTGATAAAAGTAATGATGCATCTTTGCATTTCAAAAAAAAATACGTGGCGCATGCGCTAAACTAACAAAATAAGCAATGACACCAATTCATGAATGACAGATTACCCGAGTTTACCCTATTCTGAGTATCTAAGTTTAATCTGAAAAATTTTCTAAATGTGCAAATATGCTAATTCAGTTCTGTCAGTGGATTAATCTGATTGGCTGATGCAATGCTTTTGAAATTGACGTCACGTGTTCACACATCACAGGATTTGCAAAGTGTCAAATACGTACAGTGCCGACCAACATTATTTGCTACATACTCCGTGAAGTCAAAGTGGAGTCAGACTCACTTGATTCCGGACTCAAAGTCTTGCATTTACGAAAGGTGTTTAACTTTAGACAGTCTAAAACGTTCTTTTCGAATTTCATACAATCACGTGTTTGACTTGGACCGAGTCTAAGTTAAACGAGCTTTGTGAATCCCACCCAAAGTACATAGAATTACATATATGCTTTGACTCCGGAGTCAAATGACTCTGACTCCGGAGACTGCAGCAAATAATTTGGTCGGTTCAGTAGTTAAAAGCTGATTGATTTTTCCGCTAAATGGATATACGGCTGTAAGCATGAATCTTTCTCCACGCAAAATATAGAAGAGATATTTCTATAATTCCGCATAAACTCATTTCCGTTTTAGATATGTCCATATTTGCTTATTGTTCTTTACCCCATGGAAAACACAACTGGTTTGTGACGCTGCTTTATGCTGTTTGCTGGTTAGGTATGGCCGGGAATTTGGTCCAACTGACCTATAGTCTGATAAAAAACCAAAAAGCCACATCATTTCAAAAAGAAGTAATGGCCGAAATACGACTGCCCGATTTCGCTATTTGTACTCATACCCCATTGGTTGTGGAAAAACTACTAGCCCTCAATATTTCCCCCGAAGTTGTGGAGTATATAAACTGGCATTTTTTCGAAGAAATTCTTATCGAAACCGCATCTACTATTGACGAACCGAGCGAAAAACTCAAATCCGAGGTGGCGGAATTCTTGAGTACAATCGAAGATTGGCATAATTTTGTTTTAACCAATGGCCATCCCTGTACGAATGTTCTTAAACACTGCGTTTTCCAGTACGTACAAAATTTCAACTGTTGTGACCGTATGGTAACTTTCCTGCACGAAAAACAAGGACTTTGCTATCGACCAAAAAACATCAATGATTTCGTACAACAAGGACCCGGGCCCCATGACGGATTGTCGATACTAGCGGCTGTACCTGAACCCTACTACGGTGAACCTAAAATCAAAACTGGTCAAATTGAGCATGGCCTAATGCTGACGTTTGCAGAAGCCCTCGATCCACCCTTCACTTCAGGTACTTCAGGTAACTGGAATAATTCTGGAAAAATGGTAACAGCTTTTTTGCTTTGTTTTGTTATGGCTGGCCTAGTGTGCTTTGTTTTACCTGAATTTTGTGTTTTAGCAGTTGATACTGAAACTGCATAAACTGTAGATAAAAATTTAGCTTTCGTGGTTCTATTTAGTTGAACTAGTTGAACTATTTAGTTAACGTGATATATTTATATTATCAGGTGCAGGCTAAATTGTAAAAATTGCTGGTTGCTTGCTTTTTTATTGCGCACAACGTGTTACTATATTTTGTTCTGTTAGAATGCTTCATGTTTATGTCTAGAGGAGGTAAAAATATTTTGTTTGAGATGGCCTAACTTATCTGAACTTTTTGAAACTTTATGGTAATGAAGAAATATAATTAATGTAAAATAAAAAGAAATATTAATTTAGTAAAAAAATTAAAAAATAATTTGAATTGTAATAATTCTGTTGTATTGACCCACATAAGTAAGAATGGAAGAATCAGACAAATTATTTATGCACAATGCACGTTAATGTAACGTGCCATCTGATGTGCAAATGAGAATTACAACTGTGCGTAAAAATTGTACAGCATGACCATAGATGCACATAGGGGGGGGGGTAGGGGAGGGTAGGGGGGGGGGGAAATTGCTAAAAATTTTCGCCTGCGGCGAAAAAGTACCCCAAAAATGAGTTGAAAATAAAAAAAATTTAAAAAATTTTCGGCTGTCGCCGAAAAATGGCCAAAACTTTGGACCACCCCCCCTTCCGCCAGGGGTCGAGCACCCCTCCCCTCGCCGACTCACCCCGTGCATCTCTGAGCATGACTCCTCTTGAACTGCAAATTAGATTAAGTCTTTTATTCCATTTATCTTAAATGCAAATAGGATAACATATTTTATTTCGCAGTTACACTTTTAACTTTACAAAATTACATTTTCAGGTACAAGCGAAGAAATCGGCTTAGCACCTAATACAACTGTCAAAATAAATTTATCTCCAAGCGTGACACGCCGGCTAGCGAAAAGTGAAAGCAGAAACTGTATGCAAAATGGGCATTTGTGCATGAAAAAAGCGTTCGGTATCGCCACAGAGGAACTTTGCCGTTGCGTTTTGCCTGGATTTGAGAATACAACTGCCGATTTGAAAGTCTGCAACCCTTTGATGACCCAATACTGTTTTCGAGACCATATCGGGGGAATAATAAAACGCCATAAAGTGATCATTACAGAGGATTGTGCGCCTAGCTGCGAACAAACGGAATACGTCCCGACGATTAGTTCTGTAAATTTGCTTACGGAACAAGTAAAGGAGAACTACCAAGGTGGGGTCTGGTTTTAGATTTATCATACGAGAGTAGTTGACTTGTTTCAATCATTTACACCTACTTTCAATTTCGATATTAATCATTAATTAAACGTATTATACTATCCTTATTTTCATGAAAAACATAATAATAATAATAATCCCTTTGGAACGGAAAATGTTAGAAATTTGCTTTTTGCCCCACCAGATAAGCCGTTAATGTTTCATCCTACACTGCTATGCTGCGACTTTAAGTTTAAAAGGGCTTGAAATGGAGTTATTTTTTCCTCCGCAGAATCCTCCGCGGCAGGCCATTTGTAGTTAGTTATTTGTGGAGGTTAACCACAAAAATGGCCACAACTTAGGCTATGAACATCGTAGAAAGATGAAAAATGTGTCATTGAATAGACACTTTTTAGCCCTTTCAAATGACATATAACATGATGGCGCAACTTCCTGAAAATTAGTCCAAATTTCACTTTCTAAATTAAGTTAAACGTTACGTCACAGGGTCATGTGAGCCATCATTTGAAAGCTCTAAGGATTTCCTCTCAATTGACGTCAAAATTATTGTTGTACCACTACCGTATCAAACGTTATGGCCCCTGAAAAGTTTAAAAGTTCTAAAAGCGGCTGATTGTACAGATCACACCATGAGTGATCAAATCTCTGAGCAATTTTATTTAGGCAAAAATTTTGAAATTTTTTGTTCATTTTTAATAATGTAACATAAAACAGACTAAACTAAGATGAATACGATATAATCTAACCAGTCTAAACTAGACGCACTAGACTTGTTAATATATATTGGAAGCATCGACTAGCTGTACCCTGAATCTGATCGTACCAGATGTGCTATCTAGACGTTTACCTTTCGATTAGTGTGCAGCCTCCAGGTTCTCAAGTTATACGCCACGTAAGACGTAGTTATTTGTTTGTTGCTAGCATCTGGCGACGTTTGATACATTAATAATGAAAACCCAATGCATAGTATCAGCTTCATCGACATTAAATAAGAAGCGCCAGTACTTTTATTTTTGTAATTTACAGTCTCTATGATTTTTAAGGAACGTAAATCTAAAAACTTATATTTTTTCTCCGCAAATCCTCCGCGACAGACCACTTTAGCAGTTTAGTAGTCAATTTTGAAAATTAACCAGAACTGAAATAACTTTTGCAATGGAAACATTTACAGAAACCATAAGAATAATATCACTAGATAGACAATTTTTACCGCTTTCCAGTGAAATGTCACATGACTGCGCCACTTCTGAAAATGGGTCTAAAATCGAAATGAAAAAATATGGTCATTAATTACGTTATTTCACAGGGTCATGTGACCCATAGTTTAAAAGCTTCTCTTAATTTGCTGACGAATGACGCTTAAACTTGTACTGTACCCCCACTGTATCAAAAGTTATGCCCCCCGAAAACTTTTACTAACAAGGGCTGACTATAGAGATCACACCATATGGGATCAAATCTCCATGGAAATGCATTTGGGCTAAAATTTTGAAATTTTCTGCAAATTTTAAAATGTAAAATAAAATAGACTCGCTTGAATAAGTCTGGTCGAACTAGTCTAAACCAGACGCACTAGACTTGTTAATAAGTAATAATTATAGTGAAAATGATTTGCCCATAAATTGATAATGGTATTGAAATCTAATTTGATTAGGCCAAACATCGATAATGGTAATGAAAGTGAGAATACATTCATAATTGAAATCCTAGACAGTATAGAGTCAGCAAGATCGTAGGCTTGACAGTTTTCAGAAGTGCCATTATAACTGCTTTTTTAGCCATTTTGTCACAAAACGGAGAAATAACTCCGATAAAATTTAAACGTTTCATGCTACCTTAGAAAACTCGTGTAACCTATGAATGGAATTTTGACAGTTTGCTATTCACTAAAATTGGGTATTAAAAAGCTTGTTTATATATGTAGAATTGTTTGATCAGCTTTTTGTTTTAGGATTTGTACCATTGGACAACGCTTACTCTTTGGTCAAAGTGTATTTATACTTTGGCCGTATGGAACAAAACGTTCTACAAGAAGTAAAACTATTGACATTTGAGAATGTATTCGCAGATTTGGGTGGAATTTTAAGTTTGTGGTTGGGACTTTCAATTCGACTAATATGTGAACAACTTTCAAACTTTTTCAGTTGGGGGTCAAGTCGAGATAAAGTTAGCACCGTGAGAAATACAACTGGCGCGGTACAAAAAACTGCTGTAGCTCCGGCCGATCCGAAATAATAAATGTAATTACAATTGCTTATTAGTTTTTTGCGTCCGAGAATTTTAGTTTAGTTTTAATTCAGTTATCTGTTAGCTGCTGAAGAGTTTTATTAATTCTTACTAGTTTTGGTTACGGTCTTATTTTAATAACACTGTTGCAAAAAGCCTGTTTTCATAGAGAATAAGCAATAAAAACTAAACCAATCCTTTTTGTAATATCAGAGAAATAATAGATTATGCAAATTTCACTTACATATGCAGGTACATTTGTATACCTGACTTATATAAGAATTTCACTTCGACTTTATTTTGTATTTGTTATTGTATATTTTAGTCTGAAACGTTTAGCCTTTCTAGCACAAACATAATAATCAGAGAAGAAATAAGCTGATAATAAAACTAGTAAAACTTTTTAACAGTTTTTCGATAGAAAGTTTTCATGCAAAAATATTAAAAGTATCCAAATTGTTAACTTAATCAGCGTTTGTAAATATACATGAAATAAAAAACAGGATAATTAGGAAATAAAAACGAAAACTCTATGGACATTTTGGTGCAAGTCGCTGTTACTTGCTTTGGCTAAAATGTAAAAATATGTTTATTTAAGTAAGCACAGCAGTAAACAATCAAAGTATCAAAACTGCAAACGCAAACATATAAATGGAACTGAATAATTTAGCTCGAGCAAATGAAAGTCGAGCGAATGAAAGTCGAGCAAGTGAAAGTCGAGCAAGTGAATCAGTTATGTATAACATTGGGGCAATATACAAGTCTTAAAACTATTTCAAACGAGGTCGGATTTGTTGCCTATTGCAATTGCTCATCTATTAATTTCACACAAGTAGACAGTGTTGCATTCAACGCGCTAATATTCTAATTATTCCATGCAGTGGCAATGCACTAGTTCATGCTCGTCCGTGTTTCTGTCCACGCGTAAATGTTCGCAAGACAGGTATAATAAAAACTGCTTCAGATTTAACAATATATTTTCGAATTAATATAAGTTAATATAATGTATACATAAAAATTATGTTGCATTATATGAATTAATATTATCTGCAAGACTAGTGTCAACCACTGAAATTGGCTGTTATGCTATTTAATTTCATCCAACAAAAATGCTAACGTTTATTTGCGGACGAACGGACATCCGGACAAGTATGAACAAGGCTTTACAAAATAGTCATTCATTTGATTGGTCCGTTTTGCCCGCATTTTGATTGGCTAAATCCTTATTTCTTATTTCTCCAAAGGGAGATTTAGTCCAACAAATGATCACAATCGTTGAAGTCTTTCACTGAAAGCCGTGATCATGCTAGTTTTAGCCAGTATAATATTTCGTCGACTTTCAAGCCACTGTCGAAAACGAAACCTGTTCAGAAAATGATACAGTTGCTCGCAGACAAAGGCTATAAGTGCTATGGCAAGTAAAGTGGCACAAATGGATAGTATTCCATAGAACTGCTCCAACAGTAGTGGGTCACCCTGGCGTTGAATTGTGGTTGAACATTGGGTTGATGTTTCAAATTTTTCATAGCGCACCTGAAAGTTTTTAATGAGAAGAAACTATACTAAATAAATCTACTTGGAAATGTATAAATAACTTAACTGTGTGATAACTCAGTCCAATTTATAAGGAATATGGCAAACTCTATCACTTAAGCTCGGTTCATCCTGCGTCAAAGACACAGCTTTGTGGCAGGACTGTCACGCCTAGCCACTTGGCCACCGGCTCGCTTCACTCGGATACGCCTCGGATAGTGAAAGATAGTGCAATTTTGATTCTGATGTAACAGTATGCGGAAAAGGATTAAACTATTTAGGTATTTGTATATCGTCTAGAATTGACTGCAACTATATTCGTCTAAAAAATAGACTGACTATGTGGCCTTGCAGTTTCTTTGAATGGGTTAGGGACAAAACGATAGGGACAAGGACAAGGACAAGTATGAACCAGGCTTTAATTTCCCAGTTGATTTTGAATCCAACTGTTGTTTCAACGAAAGTAACAGACTTTAAACTTGGAACATACGTATTTGTGTTCGATGGCTGCAACTGCGGATCGAATATATCCTGTGATCGAAGCCAGTTTTCGCAAGACAGGGTGGTTTTTTTGAAAAATAAATCCGTTATCCAAAGAGGCTGTTGAAGTTACGTCGCGGATAAACACCAATTTACAGCGTTCTTTTATCATGTACATTGCTGGAATGAAAAAAAAATATTTTGATCAAATAATTTAAACATAAAACCGGTACTACATATATTTCAGGTTCCGATCCGGTTTATAATTGGATATAATCTGAGGATTGAATCTAAAAATTGTGATATATTTCTGCCTGATCCATTATAAGAGAAAGCAAACAAGATTAATGACTGTGTAACTATGCTTTTTTCAATTGATATTTTTTTCGTGTTTGTTTTCGTTTTTCGTTTTCCTTTCATTTTCCTTAATTTTCTTTGTAGTTTTTTCTTTAGTTTTGTTTTGTTTTTAATTGTTTGTTTGTTTTTAATTGTTGTTTAATTGTTTTTGTTTTTTTAGTTTTTTTCTAGTTTTTTTGTTTCGTTTTAGTTTATTTTAGTGTCAACTAAAAACAAGCGTAGTTGTAAGTTACGTTGTCACGGGGTAAATCATCCCCCCTAGAAAATCATCCGGGGGATAAAATACCCCGGGGTAAAGGATCCCCCCGGATAAAATACCCCAAACATAACTTTAATAAATGGAAAAGTCACGGGGCAAATCATCCCCCCTAACAAATCATCCCCCCTTACAAATTTGACAAAGGAATCATCTGTCTAGCTATTCCAAAGTAATTTTTGTGCATTGGATATGTTGAGCAACCGTGCGCTTGATTCTTTGAAGGCTAGTTAGTATTAAACTACAAAATTCGCGCTATCAGATGCACACAAAGTTGACTGCTGGTGTCGCAATTAACAATAGGTAGGTAGGGCTAAATAGGGTAGAGGGCTTGTTTTGTCCCGAATTTTTTCTAATGTTTAGAGAGGCTTGTATTTGTTCCGCCGTTTTGGGGACTTGAACTAACAACACAAAATTTCCAAAATTTTGCCTAAAAGTGGGAAATAATCAAAACTAAAATACTGCGAAGTATTTTACAGCGATTTGGAGCAAATTTTGAGCTTTTGGGCACTTTGTTTTCAGCAGCATTGAGGGGGGGCTTGTCCCGAATTCTCAAATCTGGATGGCGGCTTGTCCCTAACTCTCAAATCTGGGGGCGGCTTACCCCCCTCAGACCTCCCCCATGTACGTCTGTTGTTGTGCGACAGTACTCAGTATTTCTAAAATTAAATGCAAAGATATGCGATTCCTGAGAAACATTTTGACGATCAGTTTCATAACATGGGGCATCATATGGCGCCCTGTTGCATCTTGTGACACCTAATGGGGCGCCCCGCGTGGGGAAAATTAGAATCGCTCGCCATGCGTTTTTCCATGTAGAAGCACATGCGACAGCCATTAAGTAACCACGGTTGATTACGCGACTTTTGCTTAAGGACAATTTTAGGGCTTAAACTAAAACTAAACGGAACACTTCATGAAAAGGCCGGCTAAGCTTTAGAGGCTCAAGTCATCATAGGTGGATCACATCTGGCGTCTGCTATTATTTTTGATATGTGGAGGTACATACGTAACTAAAGTTATAAAGTTTCAATGTGCGCTTCCCAAACTCGATAATTGCTCGAAACTAACCGTGTACACGGATAGTGATTTTGTAACCGTGCCCAGCCCTAGTCTTAACTCCTAGCACTAAGCAGTAAGCACCTCGAAAGGGCACGTTTTTGTGCTTAAGCACTAAAGCACAACGATGTATGCCACCGAGAAAGCACAAGTGTTAGAGCACTAGTGCGCTAATGCTAAAGCACTAAAGCACGAAGTACATATGAACCTCGAAGCTCGAAAGCATTAAAGCACAAGGAAAAGCACTAAAACATGAAAATTGCAAGCCCACGGTTGCCCAACATACCTATCCAATACAAAAAAATTGCTTTGGGATAGCTAGACGGATTATTTCTATATCACATTTGTAAAGGTGGATGATTTATTAGGGGGGATGATTTACCCCGTGGCTGTTCCACTGGTGAAATTTATGTTTGGGGTATTTTATCCGGGGAGATGATTTCCCCCTCGGTATTTTATCCGGGGAAATGATTTGCCCCGGGGTATTTCATCCCCCCGGATGATTTTCTAGGGGGGATGATTTACCCCGTGACAACGTGTCTAAACTTTCGCGCATTATGTGTACTTTTCTGTTTTCAATACAAAAGCTTTAGTGCCATTCGGAAACCCGTCAAAATCAAAATACCAAACCTGTAAAATAATCTTGCCCGGGGTACACCAAAGTCGGATCATGTTCCAGTTTTTCCATAATTTTTGTTAGGTTTGCCTCCACAATGGGAGGGAATTGTTTCACAGCCATTTGGAATTCCTTATATGGACCGTTCGTTGCTCCGTACACAAGGTCCCAAAAAAATACGTTCCCCGCCCCATCATCTTTGATAATTTTATACTGTCCTTTCATTATCAACGCCGATAGCTCGCGTACTGTAGTGAAGGGGTTTCTCCGGCGAGGAGTCATGAGGGACCCAATCAAACTGCCTTTGTACATTGTGGCTACGTATAACACTAGAATTCCTGAAATTAAAAAATAGATCTATTTGATTGTGAATGGACAAATAGAATTTAATTTAAACCTTGTTCATGCTTGTCCGTGAGGGTGTCCTTTTGCCGTAAGCAATAAGTTTGTCCATGGGTATTATCCAAAATTGGATTTACCGGATTAGATTTAAGTTTATTTCGTCAATAACGCAGCGTCATGTTAACCAACATAATAACGGAAACTTGGCACAGTCCAAGATACCTAATCTTTGTACTCCGTGTCGGCCAAAATTTTTACCAGGTATTTTCATTTTGTGCTGTGTTATTAACAAAATTAAACTAAATCTAATCCGTTACATCGCATTTTGGATAAGGACCGATGATCAGAATTCACTGTAGCGTCCGTAGCATGGCTAGGCTTACTAGGCTGGTTTGCTTACTTATTTTGGCTACAGCTAATCATTTTTCAGTTGCATTCTCTTTCAATTTTTTTGAAAATTTCCAATTAAGGTTAAACTAATAAATTAAATAAAATATTATTATTCAATTATTAATTTTATTTTAATACCGGTGAGCACCATTGCAATGTTTCCCGTGATTGTGCCGGTCGAGACTGTACCGTGAAATTGGTTCATCAAAATCTGGATACTGTACCAGATTCCCTGAAAATATGATCTAGAAACGATTTGACGGATTAGATTTAATCTTATTTGATTAAGAATTACAGCAAAATAATTTAATTAGGTTGTAAAATCTGTTGTATGTAGAAATCTTTGAATCATCTTCAATGAAGTTTTGTCATGATACTTTTATCTGGTGCAGTTAAATTTAAATAAATAACTTGATACAAGGGAAGTGACTAAGGCCTAGTTCTTATACCCTTAGTAGATTTTACTCACTATATACCATAATGACTGTAACTAATAACTATTAACTATTCAATTATTATTCAATTAATAATCACATAACTGTCTGATTTGAGTACAAGTGAAATTTCGGAAAACTTATTAATTTGATCAATTCAATTATTAATTCAGTCCTTAAATACTACCGTAACCAAACAGACCGTAAAATCAGTCCTATGCAATCCTCTGCAAGATTCGTTTCTCTTCCAAGCATTAATATTTACAGCAGCCAATAAGACTAGAGACAGTAATCCGAAAGCCAATAAGAACACGAGCCACGTGTCACGTGACATAACTTGATACAGTAACTGAGATGACCGTATGTCATGCTTGTAAACCGGTTTTTGTAGAATGAAACCGTACCCAAAAAACCCGTACGGTATGGGGTAGGTAAAGCTAAAGTACGTGAGTCTGTATTGCGTATAGCCGTACCAAACGGCAATTGCGTCATAACTGTCGTTTTGTAGTTTTCCCAAAATTCCGGTATACGTGCCGTTGGTTCCGGGAATTAAGTGACCCCAATCGGTAACTACCGGTTCCGGAACAATTTCCCAAGTCATATTGAGCAAGCGCAGTATATAAAGAAATATATCGACGTCTATCCCAGGGTGAGTACAAATTGATTCTGATTCGTTCAGTTTCATGTTAAGGGCGCACGGATATACAAAAGGCTTATATATAGGCGCGGCTAGCCGCAAGTGTCGAATCATGACTAAAGGCGGATATAAAAGCTGGAAATTAAAAATTTAGGACTTTAGACACAAAGCAGTAGACTTTGCAGAACTTGGATTAACTTTGATAAACTTATGCGCATGACTTATATTATCTGTGAAATCTAAGTGAATAGGCTCTAATGATATGTAACTGCTGCAGTATTATATTTGAGTGAATGATCTGCTAACGAACGTGATTTTGATTAGTTTGATTTTAGCTTCGTGTTTTTGAAAAAAATACATATCATGATTCTGATACTGGGTTAGGAAAATCAAAGTTTTACTTGCAGTATAACGCAAATAAAAAATAAAAATATAAGTTTCATTGTATTTTGTTAAGGCCTTCAGAGGATTTTAATGGCATTACGCAAATTTCTATGGTTGACTTTTAGAGTGACTTCATCCAAGATGCCATTAGTTTACCCTTACCGGATTAAACGGAGCAGACTTTTTTAGGAATGAATGTCGGACTAAACGGCTTAAAATAATACAATTGATTAATTTTAGTCCGAACCCACTCCGTTATTACCACAGGACTAAAAGTATCAACACACACTTTGACAAAACCGTGGCAGTAAAGTCCGTTTAATCGGACAAAAAATAAGCGGGCTATAACTCTGTTTAATCTGGAGATTTAGGATTAGCATTAAGCGTATTTAAAAACCGTTTAGTCGGACAAAATTAACTGGTTTAAAAAACTCTGGGGTGAAATCGGACTAATGTTGAGCTTAGTATGAGAGTTTAGCAAACATTTGACGATTTTGGCGGAGTATAAAAGTCGATAGGAGGCCGAAACCGATTGAGATACGAAACGGGTTTTCAGTTAAAACAGGTTGTTGGATTTAGACTCTTGCTCAAACAATGGTGTCTTGAATTATTTGCAGAACGAATTGAAGTCTGACCAAAAATTGCTGGACCCTGAGACAAAAAGAAACAGGCGATTTCGTTACGAAAATAGTAGATTTCGACTATAAAGAGCATGTATATATGTAGCACATAGTCGCAGAAGTCATGCCACTAAAATAAAGAAGTGACTCAATCATTTTTTGTCAGACTTTCGTCTATTTTTAAATTGCGACTAAAAATCAACAATATTACACTTTTTATGGATTAAAAAACCACTAGCGTCCAAGATGCAGACACAAGCTGTGAATGAAAATATATTAGATTTTGATTCAGAAGCGACGTTTAGAAGTTCAGAAGTAAAGCTCAAAAGAAAAGCTATATTTCACTGAGGTAAGAGTTGCACAGATTTAATTAGTTAGAAAAAACATCTTTAAAAAATCTGCACGTAAGAATGTAGAATAATGTATTGGTCAGATCCGATTTATGTGAGTTTTAATTTACTTCAATTTTTTTAATTCTTATGGACCGAAAAACGTTATGTATGGAAGAATGGCACCTTTTTATGGAAGACTGTCAAACACATGTCACGTTTACATACATATTTATTTCAAACATATAAAGAATGCATATGTTAGTAGCCCACATTTTTGTATTGCAAAGTACTTAAGGGGGTAGTGTCGCGAAAGCAGTCGATTTTGCGCGACTATAAAACTTATTGAGTGAAAGATAGGTCATTGTTCTTTACATATTCTAAAAATATGTTTCAAGGCAAATATTTTTGCCATGTTTCAGAAAAATTAATGCAGCATACAGTTAGCAGTGAAGTCGCAAAGTCGGAAAAATGACGTTTTGAAAACCTATTCACATTCGATAATTTCGTCACAATTAAAAAACTTTTTGTTTAGATTCTTTACATAAAGTAAAAGCACATATGCTCTAGTTTATGCACAGAAAATTTGGTGCAAATTGCTTGAGTCGTTGTGGAGTAATGCCTGTTTGAACTGTGAAACTGTGCGTAACCTGTAAGGTACTCACAGCAATAATGATACATTGTAAAAAAATTAGACACTTATTTTGAAATCAAAAGAAAAACGAAGCTTTAATTTTCATTTTTCTTATTTGTGAGTAGTATAGCGTACTGATCTCAGCGCACTTTGGGTGGGGAGGAGTTGGGTGGGGAGGATTGCCTATCTTTAACGTGTAAAATCCTCCGAATAATCCCCCGCAATCCCCCGACCTGCTTGCTGGCGAATTGGGTGGGGAGGATGCTTAAATTCCGTAAATTTTAAACTACATTTTTAATTTTTTTTTAATTTAAATTTTAATTTTTTAATTTAAATTTTTTTAATTTAAATTTTTCAATTTTAATTTCAATTCATTTATTTTTCAATTTTTAATGTTAATAATTGTTTAACTTAATATTAATTTTTCAATTTTTAGTTTTGTTTTTTTTTGTGAATTACGTACTGCGGTTGCATTAAACACGTGTATAGCCTAGGGCGTTTAAATAGATGCCAACTAGTGGCAGAAAACTAGTTAGGCAGCATACTGTAGTATAATACGTATATTTTAGGTAAACTAGCTGTAGCTAAGCTATTACTTGACCCATCAACCCAATCAATAGCTCATTTTGTAGCTTATCATTAGCACTACAAGGCTATATAAAAAACTAAGCTGAATTATTACCTGATAGTTAGCTATAGCTACGTTTAGGTACCTTATTGGAAGTTTTTGGTTAAAAACATACCGCACATTTTACGGGCATGGAAGATTTCTCAGCAATTACTCAATCGATTTACGTGATCAATACGTCATTACGTAGCCTATCAAGAGTAGTACAAGGTGATATAAAAATCTAAGCTCAATTCATACTCTGTCATTAGTAGTCACTGTTTTAGTACAACCACCTTATTTTTTCAAATATGCTTATGTACTGTGTTTGGTGTAAAAACATACCGCACGCGCATGGACAATTACTTAGCCATTATAGGACCGATCAACCCGATCAATATGTCATTGTGTAGCCTATCAAGAGTACTACAAGGTGATATAATAAGCTTGGCTAAATTCTTCGTTTTTTTTGGCAGGTATGGCAGGTTTAGTATACTTAGTGGAATTGTTCGGACTCGAGCAATATATCATCATATAGTATAAGTACTACAAGCTGACATAACAACCCAAGCTGATTACCTAGGCTAAGGGTAGATTTACCTATTGCTAAATAGACATATTTTGTAAACCTAATGGTTTGGTAGTCAATGATTAATGGCTAATAGTAGGTAAATTGACAGAAACCTAGGATGACTCATGGCGTCGTGGCTGATTAATTACCAGTAGTATTGACACATTCCTAAGATGACTCATAGCGTCTGTCGGGCGTGACGGCGTAGGTAATGTAATATTGTAATACATATGTGTTAGGCTCAGTTGAGCATTTTTTGTGCTTTTATCTGATCGTGAGTGTGTATTTGTAATTATTTTTTGAAAAGTTTTAGTTGTTGCTTGTAATTTAATAAGACCATTGATCGTTTTTGGTTAACTTTTACAGTAATAGGTGTCAATTATAGGCGTATTTTAGCAAATTTTATGGTTATTTAGTCTGACAATGCTTAACTTTGGTAGATTTTATAGCTGTTGTGTGTTAATCATAGGCTAACTTTAGCATTTTTTGTGTTTTCAC
>JASANF010015423.1:0-15559 GCA_030248245.1 Trissonchulus sp. WLG1_4 | reverse complement strand
GTTCAGTTACGTATTGCTGTCCATGAATTTTTCTGATATGGCA
Organism: Trissonchulus sp. WLG1_4; assembly: GCA_030248245.1. Classification (NCBI taxonomy): domain Eukaryota; kingdom Metazoa; phylum Nematoda; class Enoplea; order Enoplida; family Ironidae; genus Trissonchulus; species Trissonchulus sp. WLG1_4. The sequence continues at coordinate 15,516 of JASANF010015423.1, read as the reverse complement.
ACATTTTGAAATATTTGGTTGTAAACGTTGGCTTTAAGATATTTTGGTGCCGCGTTTTATATTCGAAGAATATCCTCAGCACTGAAAGCATGTCAGCATAAATTCTATCCAAAATCAATTTAACTCTACTCGCAAAACGTGCTTGTTTCGACCATCTTCAATTTGCTTCAATTTTACATATATGGTAGCCCTATATGTGTGTATGAAATGTGCAAAATTTTAGCTAAGTATTGTCGAAATTACAAGGCAAAAACAAGAAAAGAGTCACTTCTCCCATCTTCCTGAGGCCAGATATGATCTCGCCAAAATGTGCGTGCTTAGTCACTTTTTCCATGTTTTGATCAAACTTGCTTTTTCCGTTCATATTTGGCCAGTGCTACACGAACCAAATGTCATATTTTAGTAAAATATTTATTATACAATACAAAATATTAGGAAATTTTCAAATTTACGTTATCTTGTTTACTTTTTGAGAAAATAAATTTTGACTGTGCCAATTTTAACGTTTACGAATGAGCATTTTTCAAATTTTTTATTAATAACTCGCAGAATACTTAGCAGTCAAAGTTTTATTTATTATACAAACATAGACACATATGTTGGTTATTTGTGTGCAAAAGATTTGGTTTAAGCTTGAAAATGTCCAACTTAGATTAGCATTTTGCAGACTATGCTAGTATCACTTTTGGAGGGGGTAATGTCGTTTTCGTGGTTTTTGACATTTCAGTGTAATTTTTTTGCCCACAGAATCAAGCCAAACGGACTACGGATTCGGGAAACTTCAACCACATTATCTTTCCAGAATGTCCAAAAGTATTCCCACCCGTTTTTTTTCTTTTGTAATGTTTTGTGAGTCGGTGGAGTCGGTGTGAGTCGGTGTATGGGCTTTTGAAAATTTTAGAGATAATTCAAATTACGTGATTTTTGCGCGGAAAATGTCAGTTACTTCTAGATGTAAAAATGACTTATCAACTATATCAAAAAACGGGTGGGGATATTATGTCAGTGCATAACTGCAAAAAGGTTAGTAGTTGCTTGGCTGATATCAGTTTCATAACTGTGGTCGCAAAAAAAAGTAAGTCAAAAAAACCACTGATGGGGTGTATTCAACGGTTGCAGCGGGAATTGGAAAGGATTCTGCCTTTTAATTATGGTTTTTTAAAGCTAGAAGGTGTAAAAAATGTAAAAAAGACCGCTCAGTTTTGTGAGGTAAGTGCAGTTATGGTAGTTTAAAAAAACACCTAAAAACGCAATTACCCCCTTAATGCACTGTTACATATACCACACCCATTGATATGATATTCATTGTCAAAATAGTCCACATAATGTACAATTATATCATGTTTATTAGATTCTGATTACAAAATGTTCGGATCCATTATAGCGCAGAATTTGAAATATTTTTATCGTTACAAAGCTACGTTTTTCTCGTTTTTGCCTTGTAATTTCGACAATACTTAGCAGTCAAAATTTTATTTATTACACAAAAATAGAGATACATATGGGTATCTGTGTGTAAAAAATCTGCCAAATCGAAGTAGGGGTATTGAACTATTTTCAAGCTCGAATTGTGCTACTTAGATTAGCATATTATTACAACCCTGCCTAGTATCATGTAATGCACCGTTGCATATACCACACCCATTGTTATGATATTCACTGTCAAAATAGTCCACACATTGTACAATTATATCATGTTTATTAGATTCTGATTATAAAATCTTCGGATCCAACCTTGGATCGATACATTCACGACCTTGCTTCAATGCCCATCCGACTCCGAGAGATATCTCATTGTTTATTTCGGCGTCAGTTTGAACATCATTGTCGAAGTAGCTCTGATAAGAATGGTTGTACTTGAATTGCTTCCAATGCGTTGGCGTATGTACGAACCGCGATGTCACGTAGTGTTTATTCATTGTGCAACATATTTATGTTTTCATTCTTTCATTCAATTCTTTCATTGCAATTCCTGAAAATAGTGTTTGTGACCGGCCGCGAAAGCCGCCGGCCGACCGGCGGCCGGGCCGGCGGAGAAGTTCGGAGAAGAGAAGGTCGGGGCGGCCAAATTTTTGATCAAAACCATTTGATCCAAATCCAGAGTGTCATTTTGGCATAACTTAGCCTGCCGGAGCTGATTTTTATGCACATACACTCAAATATGCTGTTTCACGTAAGATGCCGCACGGTCGCCAGATTATCCAAAATCTCTGATATATATATATATGTATATATATATATATATATATATATATATATATATATATATATATATATATATATATATATATATATATATATATATATATATATATATATATATATATATATATATATATATATATATATATATATATATATATATGTGTGTGTGTATATATTTGTCGACTGTGCGGCATCTTACGTGAAACCGCATATTTGACTGTATATGCATGAAAATCTCCGGTGCACCACTGCCACTGAATTTGTGCTGTTTCCTCTCATCGTGGCATTAAGTTTATCTGTATTTTGCGGAACTATTGAATTGCAAAAGTAAAATAAAACCAAAGCTCGTATTCTAGGAATTGCAAATTATTACGACTTTGAGCTGAGTTCACCTTGGGGCGAGCCAAAGCTGACGGTGTGGCGCTTTTTTGTTTTGGTAAGAGCATGATTATTCCAACAAAATTTTAGGCTTGGGAAAGGCAACAGCGCCAAGTTTGTACAATTGGAGTCCGCCACGAAGACAGGGATATATACTTTTCAGCAAGGTTTTATATATTCAAACAGCCAAACAATAAAGAAACCCAGCCCCTGGAAGTGGTAGAAGACGAAGCTTTCGTCTCAGATGAAATTGTGAAAAATGCATATAATCCTATTGTCAGAGAAGAAGCAGACTAAGGGTCTTATCCAAAACTGGATTTATCGAATTAGATTTAACGTTATTTCGTCAATAACGCAGCGTCATGTTCGCGTAATTGGCTGAAACTTGGCACACTTCTAGATAATCTATGTGAGACGTGTACGACAAAATTTCATCCAGCTATTTTTATTTTCGGCTGTGTTATTTGCAAAATTGATTTAAATCTAATCCGGTAAATCCAATTTTAGATAAGGCCCTAAGTATCAAACAAAGTTTTGCCGAAAAAACAAATATTCCAGTATCCAGAACCCGGTTGCGTACAATCAGCTCTGCAAATTTGCAACGGCAACTACTGATGGGAAAACATAAATATGTGGCACAATGAATAGCACTACGTGACATCGCGGTTCGGACATACGCCAACGCATTGGAAGCAATTCAAGTACATCCATTCTTATCAGAACTAACCGTCTTTGCCAATGATGTTCAAACTGACGCCGCAATAAGCAATCAGATATCTCTCGGAGTCGGTGCGGCATCGAAGCAAGGTCGTGAATGTATCGATCCAAGATTGGATCTGAAGATTTTGTAATCAGAATCTAATAAACATGATATAATTGTACAATATGTGGACTATTTTGATAGTGAATCATATTAATAGGTGTGGTATATGCAACGGTGCATTACATGATACTAGGCAGGGTTGCAATATATGCTAATCTAATTAGCAACTTCAAGCTTGAAAATAGTTCAATACCCCTACATCGATTTGGCATATTTTTTACAGACAGATAACCGATATGTATGTCTATTTTTGTATAATAAATAAAACTTTGACAGCTAAGTATTGTCAAATTTACGAGGCAAAACAAGAAATAAGTAACTTTAGAACTTTGAAAATAATTCAAATTCTGCGCTATATTGGATCCAAGAATTTTGTAATCAAAATCTAGTAAACATGATAAAAGTGTACATTATGTAGACTATTTTGACAGTGAATATCATATCAATAGGTATGGTATATGTAACAGTGCACTACATGATAATAGGCACAGTTGCAATAAATGGTAATCTAGGTAGCACATTTCAAGCTTGAAAATAGTTCAATACCCCTACTTCGATTTGGCTGATTTTTTTCAAACAGATACCCATATGTATCTCTATTTTTGTGTAATAAATAAAATTTGGACTGCTAAGTATTGTCGAAATTACAAGGCAAAAACGAGAAAAACGTAGCTTTGTAACGATAAAAATATTTCAAATTCTGCGCTATAATGGACCAGAAGATTTTGTAATCAGAATCTAATAAACATGATATAATTGTACATTATATGGACTATTTTGACAATGAATATCATATCAATGGGTGTGGTATATGTAACAGTGCATTAAGGGGGTAGTGTCGCGAAAGCAGTCGATTTTGCGTAACTGTAAAACATTTTTAGAAAAAAAAAGACTTCGTTCTTTATATATTTTGAAAATATATGTAGAGGCAAGTTTTTTCGCCAAGTTTCATCAAAATTGATGCAGTATACTGTTTGCAGTGAGGTCGCAAAGTCGGAAAAATGACGTTTTCAAAACCTATTCACATTCGATTTTTTCGTCACAATTATCAACTTATTTGTTTAGTTTGTTTACATAGACTAAAAGGACATATGTTGTAGTTTATGCACACAAAATTTAGTGCAAATTGCTTGAGTGGTTGCGGAGTAATACCTGTTTGAACTGTGAAACTGTGCGTAAACAGTGAAGTACTTACAGCAATAATGATAAATTGTCAAAAATTTAAACGCTTATTTTAAAATCAACAGAAAAACGAACCTTCATTTTTCTTTTTTCTTATTTGTGACAAAAAACTGTGCGTCGAGACGTTATGTGTACTTCACAAGCTGGCCAATCTGATATCTGGCTTAATTTTTTGAATTTTCATGTCCTTATTGTGTGATGTCTGGCTTACAATCGGTGATTGGTTCAAGATATTGGTAGATATTGGTAGTCTAGTGTCTGGCAGTACTTATTTAAAACAGTATAGCATTGGACTAGTTTCTCAGTGAACGTACAAGTTCAAAGCAAAAAGATCTCTTTTTGCAACCTATGAGCAAAACTGCTTTCGCGACACTACCCCCTTAAGTGATACTAGGCATAGTTGCAATGAATGCTAATCTAAGTTGGACATTTCAAGCTTAAAAATCGCTCAATACCCCTACTTCGATTTGGCTGATCTTTTGTACACAAATAACCGACATATGTGTCTATGTTTGTATAGTAAATAAAACTTTGACTGCTAAGTATTCTGCGAGTTATTAATCAAAAATTTGAAAAATGCTCATTCGTAAACGTTAAAATTGGCACAGTCAAAATTTATTTTCTCAAAAAGTAAACAAGATAAAGTAAATTTGAAAATTTCCTAATATTTTGTATTGTATAGTAAATATTTTACTAAAATATGACATTTGGTTCGTGTAGCACTGGCCAAATATGAACGGAAAAGCAAGTTTGATCAAAACATAGAAAAAGTGACTAAGCACGCACATTTTGGGAGATCATATCTGGCCTCAGGAAGATGAGAGAAAGCTAAAATTTTGCACATTTTATACACTCATATAGGGCTACCATATATGTAATTTTGAAGCAAATCGAAGATGGTCGAAAAAATTACGTCCCTGCCTGGGTCGATTCTTACAGACAGTCAGTCTTAACACGCAGACAGACGCAAATCTTGCACAGTTTAGTGTTATAACGCCAGAATCAAAATTAACAAGCCCAACCTGCGGCAAAACCTTCAGTAAGTATTAAGAATTACGTTCAAGTAAGCTGACCAGCAGGTCAGCTAAAACCTGTTGTGCAGCAGATAATTATCTTATTGTAAAATGTGTATGCAAAAGTTCAATGCGTTTTTATGCAATCTTACAATAAGTTGTTTATGCAAAAACTGGAAAGAGTTTTAATTATCTAACAACAAATTATATAGGAATGGGTTGTTTTGATGAGTGAGAAGTGTATTCATTCTTTCATGACCAAAAATGACTACAGTTCGCAGGAAACATAAGATGCTGCCAACAAAATTATCTGGTCAAATGTTGGTACTATCACATCAGCAATGTGACACACGCGCACTGTGTGACACACATGAACTAAACAAACGCACATTGACATTTTTCCAGCTTACAGTGTAACTTTTGCACTAGACATTGATGTGACGCTCGCGCAGTAGCTCTAATATGCAAAGCAAACTAACGCACAGACGTACATTGCACTACAAGCCCAGTGTATTCCGCCAGAAATCAAAATTAGAGACCTGTTGTGCTGTGGCACAACAGGAAAAAGACCTGTTGTGCTGTGGCACAACAGGAAAAATGGCAATGTTACACAATAATGAAAGTAAATTCAACATGCTACAACTTTTCGCACATTTACAATGTAGCTAGTCCTACCAAATAAGACCGGAAAATAAGCCAAAATAATGACAAAACGAAAGTACCTAGTAATACAAATCAGTTATCATGTAAACATATCAATTAACAGAAAAACAGTGATTGATTTTGCAATCCGTTAGCAATTTTAATGCTTTTCTATTTTAATAATTGATTCCAAGCATTTTTCTCAATGCATTTTGAGATTGAAGAAAAGAACTAGACCACAGACTAATTAACTAACTTTATTATGAAACCACCTTTGTGAAATCCACTCATAAGAATTTGCAAAGAAGCCACACCCTTTTGTTGGCTTGCAGAGTTGAGCGTGCTCCGTATTCAAGGGACACCAACTCCACTTTGACTTTGGAGTCTGTAGCTAATTATTTTTATTGGACACAGCTTGCAGTAAACAAACACAATTGCAAGTCACATTATCTATAAGCAATTTCAAGCAATATAACACATGCTTCAATGTCATGACATTATGTGTTTCTGGCTTCGGCATATCCTTGATGAATTGCATGAGATAAAAGTCTGATATGTATATTACCATAGAGTATGTGGCCGTCCTAATGTTTGGTTGCAGTAACCTATCGATATTTATAAATAATTAGTTTGCAGATACTTGCGTGCAGCCTCCTTTTATACATGACGGGACTAGGCGTCTTCTTCGAGTGCCTCCCAGAATTGGTGACGAGGTCATTTACAAGTGTGATGTCGACGTCAGACCGATCGGAGACGACCGCATCAAGTGCCAGGCCGATGGAACGTGGCCCAGTCCGCCAATTTGCAATGGTAGACAGATTTTTTTACTGTGAATAATTACTTTTAGTCTGTGTTTTGCACTGAATATCCAGTTTCTTCTCAATATATATCCAATATTTTGAAGTGGAGAAACAATTTATTACAAGTTAAAGGTTTATGAAAATAAAAATGCCCAAGGCATTACTTACTTAGGTGGACAGTTTTAACGAAATTATAGTCTGTCCCTGATGTGTAGATCTGTCTGAAAAAACAAAACTGCGATTATGGATATGGATCTAGTACCTAGTTTATTATTTTAACTACAGGCGGCGTAAATACATAGTTAAGCAACAACAACGACAAAGCATGACTGACTAACAAATTTACTTAAGGTAGCACTCAGCAACAAAACTCATGTTCGGTGCTCAGCTCATGCAATAAATAGCAATACCACTTTAATTGCCCATCAAAGAGACATCAAAAAAACCTATTTAGAATACAGTTCAGCGCTTTAATGTGAATGTGTCAAATTTTATGACCATGTCGAATTTCCTATTCACACTAATTTTGTTTTTGACCTAGCTCAACGAAACTTCAACTGATTTTGATGATCTTGGTATCAATAGAAAGATCTTTCAAAAATCTAGACGTGATTGATCTTTGATTTCTCATTTTTATTTTTGATTTTGCAAAAAATCGATTTTTCAAAAATCAGTCGCGTTTGAGCGACTACAAAAAGTGCTGCGGGCCAAAATTTGAGAATCGAAAAACTTTCACGTCTGCATTTATATTCTTTCTTTCATTGTGCAAAGTTTCAACTCAATCGCAAACGGCAGCTGGGACCCAGGTCCAAAAAAAGTAGTCGATTTCGCTACGCAAAAATGTAAGGTTTGCCCACACGTTTCACTTTTTCAAAATTTAGACCTTTCCTATGACTGCATATTTCCGTTAAAAAAGTTACCAAAAGCCATACTCAATTTTATAAGAAATTAAATCAAAAATTTGACATTTTCGAAGATTTATCAGCTTTTTAGATTTTTCAATTTCCATTTGCTTTTTTCACGGCTAAATAACTCAGCAAAGCTTCAACGTATTCTTATGTTTAATACATCAATTTAAAGCTAAGAAACCGCGTATTTCAGTGATATGAGTAAGCATTTTATATTGAAACAAAAAATGTTATGCTACGGCTACAAATTTGTCCAAAAAAATTTAAAAAAAAATTTTATCACAATATGCACATCAAATGAAAGCTCTTTTTATTCGGAACAACTTTCGTTCAAGACATTATGGTCAAAAATGTCGCTGAAAAAAATTAAACGCCAAAGTCGGTTCCCCTGAGCGCCACCTTAAGGAAAGCGCTCAGCCAAAGTAGTCATGTTTGGAATGAAGTTCGTGCAATTAGTAGGAATACCACTTCAAGTTTACATTAAATACACGTCAAAAAACCTATTTACAATACAATTCAGCACTTTACACTGAATGTGTCAAATTTTCTGACCATGTCGAAATTCCTATTCACACTAATTTTGTTTTTAACCTAGCTCAGCAAAATCTCCACCTATTTTTACGATCTTGGTATCAATCGAAAGATCTTTCAAAAATCTAGAAGTGAAAGGTTTTTGATTTTTAATTTTTCAAAAAATCGATTTTTTAAAAATCAGTTGAGTCAGCGAGTACAAAAAGTGCTGCGAGCCAAAATTACAAAATCTAAAAACTTTCACGTCTGCATTCTTTCTTTTACTGTGCAAAATTTCAACTTGATCGCAATCGGCACCAGGGACCCAGGTCAAAAAAGTAGTCAGCTTCGCTACGCAATAATGTGAGCTTTGCCCAGACGTTTCACTTTTTTACAAATTAGACCTCTAAGTACTGCATATTTCCGGTAAGAAAGTAGAGTTCCTTCCTTAAGAAAATTTTGCGGGCCGGGCCCGGGCCAGGCCGACCTCTGTGCTCCAGGGCCGGGCCCGACCCGCGGCCCGGCCCACCACCGGCCCGCAAAATTTCCTTAAGGAAGGAACTAGTGGGTGGTAAGTACTGCATATTTCCGGTAAGAAAGTAGAGTTCCTTCCTTAAGGAAATTTTGTGGGCCGGGCCCGGGCCAGGCCAAGTTTAAAAAATGCCAAATTTTTTCAAAAAAAGCCAAAACTTTCGAAAAACACGACTATAAGCTAATTCGAACACATAAACACTCATATGACAATGCGGCATAGTATACTACTTATTTATTTACCCCCCTTGTTGCAAAACAGAGAAAACTGGAACTTTTACTTTTTATTCCGGTGCCAATAACAAATGCCGATTTATTTTAATTTTGGGTGGAAGTTTTGCTCACGACGGAACCTTCTCCCCTGTTGTACCCTTGGTGGGACCCCCCTCTCTCCTCTGGCACCAAATTTTGGAGATGGGTCTTCCCCCCCCCCCCCCCCCATTTCCACTCAACTACATGTGTGGTCATACATGTGTTAACATTGCAAATTTAGAAATTTCTCGAAAATTCAATTCAAAAGTACATAGGTAGGCTCAGGGAAAAGCCATTTTGTTAAATAGTGTTATGTAGACTATTTATACAATTTTTAGCCTTTTTGACAGTTTTTCGTGCAATTTCGTGAAATTTCCAAATTTATTACTGGTCGGCCCGCGGCCCGCCACCGGCCCGGCCCGGCCCACGGCCCGGCCCACCACCGGCCCGCCGAGCCGGTGGTGGGCCGCGGGCCGACAATTTTGGCGGGCTGGGCCGGGCCGACCCCTCAAAAAACCGGGCCGGGCTAGGCCGGGCCGGCCCGGGCCGGGCTGGGCCGGGCCGGCCCGGGCCCGGCCAGCGGCCCGCGGTCCGCCACCGGCCCGAGAAGGAACTCTATAAGAAAGTTACCAAATGCCATATACAATTTTTTATGAAAATAAATAAAAAAATCGACGTTTTCAAACATTTATCAGCTTTTATTATTATAAAAATGCCCTTTCACCAAGGGCAGCAGTGTGGGTAGAATAGGAAATTTGGCTGATCTTATAGCGGAAAAATGCTAATAAGCTTGTCAAACACCCGGGACAAGTTTTGCAGTCGAATAGGGAAACTCAGCTTGCTAAATGAAGCGGACAAGAGTTGCGTCAGAATAGCAGTCGCCCGACACATTAGTGCTTTCTGCACTCTATTCGCGCGAATAATTAGGAAAAACATTTTTGACGCTTACTAGCACTCAGGACTTGGGGTCAGGTGTATAGATTATAAAGTATTAATACTCTACAGATACATACAGGTATATATTTCATTTAAATTTCTCCACGCGCAATCTATTTATGATTTGTATATAGACAACTTTCTCGAAAACTACAAATGAGTAATGGCGTAATCCAACTTAACATTGTATTAATATTATATAGATATTAATTAACTACTAATATTCAATACGAATCATAAAATGTTACAATACAACCGTATAACTCTAGTTAATACAAATAACTATAGAATTGATATAAGCTTAAACTACATTTACATATAACAATAAAAATGAATGGCGATAGATTGATAAATATATATATTATATATCATTATGGATGAAAAATGATTTTTCAGGACATATGTAGCTTGCCTAGTAAATAACATCAAGAAACAATGAAGTACACGACACTTTTCCGGCAACAGTGCAGATGATGATAATGGCTGATTAATTCGCGCGAATAGGGTGCAGAAAGCACTAACGTGTCGGGCGACTGCTATTCTGACGCAACTCTTGTCCGCTTCATTTAGCAAGCTGAGTTTCCCTATTCGACTGCAAAACTTGTCCCGGGTGTTTGACAAGCTTATTAGCATTTTTCCGCTATAAGATCAGCCAAATTTCCTATTCTACCCACACTGCTGCCCTTGGTGAAAGGGCATTTTTATAATAATCCTATTTCTTTTTCCGCTGCAGCTATTTTACTTGACGACAGGAAAGCTGACACTTGAATTGTATATTTATATGAAAATAATACATTCTGAAAAGTGATCATTAATATTGGTCAAAGTGACGTTATATTCGTGTTCGGCAACTCAAATTAACCTTTTTCACAGTTATACATTTAAAAAAAATTGAAAATATTTTAAAATTTGGTCAAATTGACCATTCTGGCACTTTGCTAGGGCTACCAAAGTGGACCAGTGCACACCATGCGGACCAAAAAATATCAACTGACACCCCCTATCGACATCAAAATCTCAATTTCGAAAATTTGCCCCATTTTGACCCCCTTAGGGGGGTACCCTGAAGGGGCCATACTATAGGGAGGTTCAGAGGGGTCCTAGACGAAAATAAACCTCGGATTTGTGTTCAGGGGCAAAAAATTACCCCTAGAGACATCAAAATCTCAATTTCGAAAATTTGACCCCTTATGACCCCCTAGGGGGGGGGCACCCTGAAGGGGCCATAGGGGGGTTCAGAGGGGTCCTAGACGAAAATGAACCTCGGATTTGTGTTCAGGGGCCCAAATTACCCCTAGCAAGAGTACATAATAGCGTCTCACTTTATATAGAAGAAGAGTGAGACACTCTCCAGCCTGCCTGTGTTCTAGCACAGGCAGATGCGCTGGTCGTTTTCAGACTACATGTTGACATTCTATGCAACATGTGACTGGCCAATCAGAAGCGAGCTTCTATTCTCTGATTGGCAGACGCCTGTGCACGTGCTCCAATCATAAAACGGGATAGGAATAAAGGTTAATAACTCATTATTTATTCATAGTCTGCTTGTAAAAACATTAAAAAAGGTTTGTAAATACCTTTGGGGATACTTTGGCAAACTTTCAGCGAAATTGATTGAGAAACTTTGAAGAAATTCAGAAAAGTTTATATATCAAAAGTTTCTCAATCAATTTCGCTGAAAGTTTGCCAAAATATCCCTAGCGGTATTTGCAAACTTTTTTTAATGTTTTTGCAAGCAGACTATGAACAAATAGTGAGTTATTAAGCTTTTATTCCTATCTTAATGCTTATCAACGCATCAGCGATGATATACTAAAGTGTGTTACGCAGGGAATCTACACGCTGATTGGCCAGTCACATGTTGCATAGAATGTCAACATGTAGCCTGAAAACGACCAGCGCATCTACCTGTGCTAGAACCCAGGCAGGCTGGAGAGTGTCTCACTCTTCTTCTATATAGAGTGAGAAGCTATTATGTACTCTTGCCCCTAGAGACATCAAAATCTCAATTTCGAAAATTTGACCCCTTATGACCCCCTAGGGGGGGGGCACCCTGAAGGGGCCATAGGGGGGTTCAGAGGGGTCCTAGACAAAAATGGACCTCGGATTTGTGTTCAGGGGCCCAAATTACCCCTAGAGACATCAAAATCTCAATTTCGAAAATTTGACCCCTTATGACCCCCCCTAGGGGGGGTGCCCTGAGGGGGCCGTAGGGGGGTTCAGAGGGGTCCTAGACGAAAACTGACTTCGAATTCGTGTTCAGGAGCCCAAATTACCCCTAGTGACATCAAAATCTCAATTTCGAAAATTTGACCCTTGAGGACCGCCTGGTGGCCGGGGGGGGGGGTACCCCGGGGGGCCGTATAGGCGAGTCCAGGGGGTGATAGGCAAAAACTAACCCCAGATTCGTGTCCAGGGGCCCAGAAAACCCCTAGTAGCGAGATTTTATGAAAAAAATCGAAACAAAATTTCCACCACAAAAGTACACTATATGGTCACTTTTGATGAGACCTGAGACTTCTGCCAATTTGACTGGGGTACCAAAGTGAAATACCATACACGACGCTGACCAAACAATATCAACTGACACTCCTGCACGTATTTATTGTGACATCGTAACAATACAGAACGAGTGATTAGCCATTAAAGCGTTATACATTGACAAAGTCACGAATAACCATGTTTTCAAGGGTGCCAGAGGGGGGTGTACCAGTTCTGGCTACTAGGAAAATCTGACAGCAAAACTATGGTCACCCTGCAATGCACAGTATATGGGTTTATATTCGCATACAAAACGACAGACCTCCATCTGTAACCGCCTTGACTGTACTGCCCATAGGTAGCCTACCCCCATAATACACGTGAATTACCTTCCGAGCCCCCTCCCCTGCGCTACAGTTACACGATCGACTCCAAAATAGCAGATGCACTATAGCACCACTACACTACTGTTGTTTTGATACCGCAAAATAATTTAAATATGATATAAATATGATACTTGGAATTTAAATAAAATACTTTTGATATTTGATACTTGAAAAAAATTTAAATATGATATAAATATGATACCAAATAATTTAAATAAAATACTTTTGATATTTGATACTTGGAAAAAATTTAAATATGATATAAATACAATACTTTGAATTAAAATATGATACTTTTGATATTTGATACTCGGAAAAAATTTAAATATGATATAAATACAATACTTTGACTTTAAAGATGATACTTTTGATATTTGATACTCGGAAAAAATTTAAATATGATATAAATATGATACCAAATAATTGAAATATGATACCATAATTTAAATATGATACTTTTGATACCAATGTTAATATTGATACCGGCATCAAAAGTATTAATACCCAAGTATCATATTTATATCAAAAGTATCAAAATGCTACAAAACCAAACGAACTACCAGGCTACTGCCTATTCATTGATTTTATTATGCTTTTCCGACTGAAATTTTACACAAAGGTGCCCTCTTTTGTTTTTACGGCAGTAGCCAATCAAAAAAAGGAGGCGGAGCTAAAGGCGAGATCAAAGAATGCCGCCGTTCTTAGCCTGCACAAACATCAAAAGGTGCCGCCTTTAAGCGTGGGAAGCAAAATTTTGATATTAAATATGATACTGGAATTTAAATACAATATATAATTTTGATACTTTGAAAAAATTTAAATATGATATAAATACAATACTTTGAATTTAAATATGATACTTTTGATATTTGATACTCGGAAAAAATTTAAATATGATATAAATACAATACCTTGAATTTAAATATGATACTTTTGATATTTGATACTCGGAAAAAATTTAAATATGATATAAATACAATACCTTGAATTTAAATATGATACTTTTGATATTTGATACTCGGAAAAAATTTAAATATGATATAAATATGATACCAAATAATTTAAATATTATACCATAATTTAAATATGATACTTTTGATACCAATTTTAATATTGATACTCGTATCAAAAGTATTAATACCCAAGTATCATATTTATATCAAAAGTATCAAAATGGTATCAAAACAACAGTACACTACACTACTGTTGTTTTGATACCATTTTGATACTTTTTGATATAAATATGATACTTGGTATTAATACTTTTGATACCAGTATCAATATTAAAATTGGTATCAAAAGTATCATATTTAAATTGTGGTATCATATTTAAATTATTTGGTATCATATTTATATCATATTTAAATTTTTTTCCAGTATCAAATATCAAAAGTATCATATTTAAATTCAAGGTATTGTATTTATATCATATTTAAATTTTTTTCGAGTATCAAATATCAAAAGTATCATATTTAAATTCAAAGTATTGTATTTATATCATATTTAAATTTTTTCCGGTATCAAATATCAAAAGTATCATATTTAAATTCAAAGTATTGTATTTATATCATATTTAAATTTTTTCAAAGTATCAAAATTATATATTGTATTTAAATTCCAGTATCATAATTAATATAAAAATTTTGATTCCCACGCTTAAAGGCGGCACCTTTTGATGTTTGCGCAGGCTAAGAACGGCGGCATTCTTTGATCTCGCCTTTAGCTCCGCCTTCCTTTTTTAATTGGCTACTGCTCCGTTTCTGTATTTTTAGAGGGCATTGCCAGTCGAGCTGTACCATAAAAACAAAAGGGGGCACCCTTGTGTAAAGTTTCAGGCGGAAAAGTAGAAGAAAATCAATGAATAGGCAGTAGGCTGGTAGTTGGTTTGGTTTTGTAGCATTTTGATACTTTTGATATAAATATGATACTTGGGTATTAATACTTCTGATACCGGTATCAATATTAAAATTGGTATCAAAAGTATCATATTTAAATTATGGTATTTTTTTCGGACCCCAAAAAAGGGGTTCCCTCCCTCCCAGCAGAGACCGAACGGGGACGAAATTGAAAAAAGTGGCCCGTCACTTTGCAACTTTGGTCAAACTAAATGTGAAAAACATATAATCATGACAACCCTACAAGCGTCCGGTCCGGTAGAGCTGTTGAAAAAAAAAGACGGAAAGTGTCAAGTTTGCAAAAGTCTTTTTTTTCATATCTCAAGTTAGACTCAACCAATCTCTCCGAAAATTTGCACGCATATAGCCTTCCACTAGGCGAATACACACACCAAATTAAAAGTCATTCGCTTGCATATATTTTAAGTTATTAAAAAATTAAATTTCAAAAATCCGCATTGAGTGGATTTTCTCCTATTCTAGGGTTGGGCGCTGTCGCGCCAACCCTGATTCGTTCAACAGAAATGCATGTTTAATATGTACATCAATTTAAAGCTAGGAAAACGCACTTTTT
>JASANF010015422.1:0-31721 GCA_030248245.1 Trissonchulus sp. WLG1_4 | reverse complement strand
TCATTTCCGCAGCTAGAGGTGGTCGATTTGAGCGGAAATCGGTTACGAAGATTCGGGCAGGAGCTGCGGTGTATGCAAAGCCTGGTTGATCTTGATCTATCCTACAACGATATCGACACGGCTGGGTCGAATTTCACACGAACGATTGATGAAGCAGCTCAATTTCTGAGAGTCAATCTGACTGGCAATCCGTGGGAGTGCGAGTGTCATTTAGTCGATTTCATTCGTTGGTTTCACGGCAGTCGACGCGTTGTCTCGAAAGAGCTGTCCAGCTGTCTCGATGCGTATCCCGAATCTCTGGAAGACACGCCTTTGATCGATTTAAAGCTAAAAGAGCTTGAGTGTCGACCGGATGGTCAGAAACACACGCACGGGGTTTATATTGTAATGGGACTCATTTTGGTCGGTCTGTCGGTATTTCTCCTTTGCATCGGTTGGTTCAACCGAAGGTGTCTTTGTCAGGCCACAAAACAGCTGACGATCAGCAATTTTGGCGGTTATGCGAAGTTGGGTCCGGATGGCGAAGTTAGAGCCGAGTTTGTATAGCATTTCCTGACGATAGATTTAATGTGCTTGATTCGATTTGGACAGCGCGATTTGCCGATTCCAGCTGCAGGCGTCCAGAACAGAATGACGTCTTCCATGAAGGGCGTTTTTAAAAAAATTGACTATCAAACATATTGTCATTTTGTCGCGAAACCTATTCGTCTATTCTGGACAAACTTATTGCTGACCCAGGGATAGAACAGCAGCTGTGCATGAAGCAACCCTAATGCATCTTTTAATTCAAATTTCAAATACATACAGTCCCGGCCATAACTCGGGTTCCTTTTTTCGCGAATGCGAAGGCTCTTTCTTCGCGCCTTCGCGAAGTTTTCCCGGTCATAAGTAGTGTCCTTTCTTTGCATTCCTTCGCAGGTGAAAAGGTTAGCCTGCTTAAACACATAGGCGTAAATATGCGTGGCGTACGTATTTCACGCATATGTACGTAGACTTATTCTTAGCTTACTATCTGTTAACATTTTAGCATTCGCTTCGCAAAAATTTGATGTTCTCAAATTCGCGAATGGCCTTCGCTTCGTCGCCTTCGCGAAGACGAAGGGACACTATTTCTGGCCGGGACTGTAGATATGTTTGAATGTGCTAAAAAGACACGTTACATTCGTTACTTCGCTTAGTTTTTTTAGGCCTATTCACACGAGGCGCATGAGCGGGCGCATCCTATGAATAGAATATTCACACTGCCTGCTGCATTATTTCACCACAATGCAGTAGCCAGTGTGCATGGGCGCCCGCTCATGCGTCCGTTCATGCGCAATGGCGTACGCCATGGAGCAAAATGCGCCCTCGTGTGAATAAGCCTTCTGATACATGTGTAGTTTATTGTCAGGTACAAGATTTAATCAATTTAATCAGCTATCGTTACCCATTTAACTCGTTTTAGCCTCTTCATACTTCTCTTTATTTGTTTGGAAGATATTGTCCGTTTGCCAATTACAGAGAAGCATAGTGAAAATATACTATCTCGAGTAATCGCGCAAACAAAAAAATTTTTCGTGCGAAAATTTTGCTAAGCGGCAAACGGACTACCGTACAAACAAGCACATACAGACCAGGCCAAAACGTCAAGGTTATGTATAGGTACGTAAAGAACTGACTTGTTCCTTGCAAGACTTCAGTTAACGCTTCACTGAGATTTCTGTTCGAAAATGTTTGTGCTACACGGAAACTTTTTCCAGTTTTGTATTAATTCACTGCCCAAATATTATTGCAATAATGTGTATTGCCTTTTTGTTGTTAAATGTAGTGAGAATACCAAATGAAACAGTAGCTGTTATTAACTTGTCAGTTTGAATTTGGACATTGAATTTACATTTTTGTGACTTTGTGTGCTTCTTGTAAAATTGTAAACTATTGTAAATCTGTTTTGTTCTGAAACATGTTAGTTTAGGCAGTCAGTTGTCTACAAGTCCGTTAACTTTACACGAAACAAGCACTTTTGTAGACAATTGTACATAATTGTGACACGAGGCCTGAGTAATCGTTCCGTATACGCACACTCTGAACTGAGTGAGAGTGAGTGAGTGAGTTTGCATCATCTTCCGTATACACACACCCACGTTAAACTCAAATTTAGTGGAAATTTAGTTTAAAGTAAATTTGCCTCTAGCCCAAAATGCATCCGAAATTACCCGAGGCCTGTTATGTACTACCTATGTAGTTTAGTATTAATTTACCATTCGGTAAAATGTGGCGCTGCGTAGCCTAACTAATATGTTCAAAACCAGTGCAGTACATACTATAGTAATTAAATAAGAAAATTGGGGTGCAGTACTGCAGCAAAACTTTTAAGTCGTGCAGTCCATCCTGAATGGTGCCGAAATCTTTTCCGTTATCCCCGCCAGTCCCGATTTTGCAATTTACTGAGCCGATTTGTATAATTTTTGCACCAGTGGATTCCTCTTGACCTCGGGACTTCAAAAATGCGGATTCTAAAGAAAATGGAATTTTTAAAACGATTACTTTTTAATTTTTTTAAATGCGGATTTTCAATCTCTTGAGCTGCGGACAGTGGTATGGAAACTGGAAACTACTTTCGGGTTTAGGACCCGAACGCCGCCAAAAATTTAAGAACTTTTGAACATACATATAATCTTTTTTAATTTACTTTTTCAAAGTTGCGTTTTTGAAGGCAAGAGAAGTCCATTGGTGCAAAAATTATGCAAATCGGCTCCGTTAATAATATTCCAAAATTCGGACTTGGGGGGAGTGACGGAAAAGACCCTTCTGCCCTTCCTGATGGATTGCACGACTTAAAACTTTGACTGAAAGTATGGAAGGGATTTAATCCGTACGTCGTCAATACTGCCTTGTTCATGAAGGATGTCAACTTTCGTACTTGCACATGTACTTTTACCATACCTACCTTTAAATTGATTGATTGATTGATTAAATCAATTAAAATTCGACAGTTATTGTAGTTTGGCATGCGACCCCTAGTGCTCATTTCTTTTATTACAATCAATGCCGTTTTTAGCATGTATGTATATATCTATATATTGAGCATTTTTATTTCCTTTTTATACTGTTGACCTGCTGTTGTTTTCTGTATGTTTTATTAGTGACATTGTTAATTGATTATCTTCTTTCTGTCTTCCTAGCTAATGTTTTTTCGAATGTGAATAAATTTTTTACGAACTTAGACATCTGCTTAATGGAAGTAGTGAACAGTAAAGCCCGGTTCATACTCGTCCTTGTCCTTGTCCCTATCGTTTTGTCCTTAAGCAAAGCTAGGAAAACTACCTGACCAAATGACATAACTATGAGAAGAAAGTAATGTTGAAGTCCAGCTTAAGTATGCGAAAAATTAAACGAAACGATGCTCTTAATGCTTCGTAATATGTATAGCTGACAGAAATTTGTTCCTCGTCCCTGTCCCTATGTTCTTAAGGACTAGTACATATGAACCGGGCTAATTTTGTCAGTCGGTTGAATCTGGCTGGCCGGCCGGTGCTTCTAACGGCGTAGTCTGAAGTGGCCCAACTCGGAATTGGCCCAACGCCTGCTATTGGCTGTCTTGCGTATAAGGGAATTAGTTTGCTCAGCCAGTCACTGGGCACGCACAGGTCAGCTCTGGAATAAGCTCCACCTTAGTACTTAGGGTCGATTCATACTTTAATAGGGCATACGGACAAACGGACATAGGGCATACGGACAAAGCAAGTTTTGTCCGTTTGTTCAATTCATACTTTTTAGGGCAAACGGACATTGGGACGTACGGACATACGGATGTTTGGGCATACGGACAAAGGTGCGATTCATACTTTTGAGCCGTATGTCCGTTTGTCCGTATGCCCTACAATTTCGGGCAGAGTTGAACTGAATTTAACTTTGCCGGACATACGGACAAAGCGAATTTATGCCGTTTAGTACGGATGAACGGACATACGGCTGAAGGGCAAACGGGCATACGGCTGAACGGACAAAAGTATGAATCAAACGGCCGTTCTGCCGTTCATTTTGTTCGGATGTCCGTTCGTCCGTCTGCCCGTATGTCCGATTGTCCGTGTAGAAGTATGAATCGAGCCTAATAAGATGTACATAGCCACATAGGTATATGTACAAAATTTACATGAAGTATTTTAAACAGCAGAGGGGGTAGCACCTTTTATACTTTCAAATTTTAAAGTATAAAATCAAATAAGTTTGACTTTTCTAGATATGTAGTGGTCTTCTGTATATATCAATTTCATTAATTCTATTTCAGTATTCTCATATATATATAGATGCACACTAGATAAAACTGCTCAGACAGACTTTTTATTATAGGTTAGTAATTGAAACTTCACAGGTCTAGAAGGGGACTACCTAGGAAATTACGAAAAAAATTAAAAACAGGCCTCTAAAACATGCAGAAAATAGGCATTTTTGCCTAAAAAACAGCATGTTCTTTTAATATTCGGGGATCGTGGAAAAAATTTTCTAGTCAATCCAAAAGGGGGCTCCCCCTGCCACGCCCTTGTTACAATAAGGTCATAAACTTCGTGGGTGGCGTGACTGTAATTGCACCTCCACTGGACGCCAAAAAGTCACACTGGCTGAGTTTAAGGCCCGGTTCACACAGACGTACTTTTTACTTTTTACTTTTTACTTTTGGGCCAAAAGTAAAAATTTCGGTTCATACAGAACGTACTTTTTACTTTTTACTTTTTACTTTTGGCCAAAAGTAAAAGTAGAAACGCGTTCTACTTTTTACTTTTTACTTTTGCAATCTAGCCAATCAAAATGCTCTGAGAGAAGCTCCGCCTATTGAGCTTCATTACTATTGGTTAGATTTGTATTGTGACAGACAAGTACACCAAAGCCAGCCAATTGAATGCGATCTTCCTTAAGTAAAAAGTAAGCCTGTGTGAACACTTTTGCAAAAGTAAAAAGTATAAAGTCAAAAGTAAAAAGTATAAAGTAAAAAGGAAAAAGTAAGTCTGTGTGAACCGGGCCTAAAGTGACAGCCCCCAAACCAAACAGCCAATGATATGCATTGGGCCAAATCAGAGTTGCGCCATTTCAGACCTCACCTGAACCACCCTTCTAACCGGCCGGCCTGCCGGTCACAAACAGTAGTTTCTTATAACAATCATATATACTGTAGCGGTATGGGAGCGCCCGAAAATACCTGCTTTTTGTGGTCCAGGTGGACCCTGCCCGCCCGCCGTATAAAGTTGGTACTTTTTGCCTTTTGCTTGTGATTTCTAAAAATTGCCAAAAGGTTTCTTTGTTGAGCCATGTGAATGTAAAAAAATGTGTATCGCAATTATGGAATCATATTCGCTCTTCGCTGAAACGATGAAGGGGTACAGATGGACCCCGTAGTCGTGACTCGTGGGAGGGTCAATATAGAATCTTTGGAGCTACAAACATCGATTGAGAGCCGACTTGTATATGTGCTACTGCATTGTGCATTGGGATGTAGATGTGGATTTTGATGATTTTTTTCGTGGAGCCAAAATACTCATATAACCAGAGGTCATCCTTTATGACTTGAGTTACAAAACCTAACGTGAACATAATGAGACACAATTTTGGCTACAGAGTTATGTAGCCCCAATATGGAACACTTTGTAGGAAACAGTGAAAGATTTTCCGTTGGTAAAGTAAACTTTTTGAATTTTCATACTTGCAGCCGTCTCCGTTCAGCCAGAAAAAAATGAAAAACGCCCCTCCTAATAATGTGTGTATGTAGTAAAAACCAGGTACACAGTGATTATTTCGTAGTCGACTGAAAACACAGCTGCACTGAAACTAAGAATGATCGCTCAAAACTTTCCAAAAATTTAAAATTGTCGGGATAGTGCCCAGTGGGAAACCGAACTAAGCTTGATACGGGGCTTGGCATGCTCCACAATACTGACAAAAACAGAAATAAGCAGTAAATGTAAAATTTTATTTAGCTCGATCTAGGTAATTTACAATTACCACAAAATACACAACACATTACAATCAGCAATACAATGCAATACAAGCTACATACAGATCTGAATATAACGTCCAAGTTTGCATGAGCCATTCAGCAATTTGTCTGAAAAAGACAGATTAAGTTTATTGTCCCAAACAAGATAAAACTATATACTCAAACATGTCGATGTTCTTCCCCTCCCACAAGCGTCGAAATGATATCAAAATAGAGTTCAGAAATAAACTAACTCAGATAAGAATGGCTAATCATTAAATATTATGCAAATTATATGCTGAGATGATGCAAAAAAGTTTTAGGCTGAAACAATGCAGGATACCTGCTACCTGCATACTTGTGCATAGTTCACACGGAATAAACTATTATGACAGTTGTTTTAAGCAAATGCTACCACTGCTACTAATTCTCACAAATTGTACATTGGTCCTGTATTTACAAAAGCCGTTAACAAAGCAATCAGTTTAGCTTAAACTTCCTTCCCAATGAAATAGGTAAACCCCCTCCAGTCCGGAATTTGGAATTTACTGGACCGATTTGAATAATTTTTGCACCATTGGTGAACTCAGCTTGACTTCAAAAATGCTAATTAAAAAAATGTGAAATTTTAAATTTTTTAAAATGCCTACAGTATTATAGATCCAAAACCCAAATATTCGTGTCCAGCTCACTTACCACATCTCAAGAGATGGAGAAAACGTATTTTATACAAAATTTTTAATTTTAAATTTTTTAAAAATTTAAAAATATCTACTTGCATTTTTAAGTCCATTGGTGCAAAAAATACTGAAATCGGCTCAGTAAATCCAAATTTCGGGCTCGGGGGAATAACGAAAAAAACCTCAAACAAACTAGACACAGCTATGTATGTAGCTCACTCATTTGACATTGACTAAGTCTAAAAGAATGAGCTCAAGTTTCAAACTTTCAATATGATCAGTTTCAATTTCGTGATCTTTGTAAAAACAGTTCAGCTAAAAGCAGCTTCTTACACCTAGTGCCCGTCAATGTCTCGCCGTTCCGACATTCGCATAAGCATATTGAGAGGCTTGATCTCGTGGGGGCGCTTTTTTCACACTCCGTGGCGGGGCGGATTTTGATGGGGGGCCCGTTTTCAAGAGTCTGTAAAATGCTTCAAACAGATGCCTCACCAGAACCTGCCCCTCTCCATCTACCATTTTGGGAATGTCGCTAAGTAGGTGCGCTTTCCATTCAGAAGTCAGCAACTGAAATTAAATATTTCGCAAGGGTTATTAATTTACAGTTAAATATATTTCAAACAATATTAGCTGAGATTCACAAAGTTCGTTTTCACCATGGGTTTGATTTAGTACACTGTTAGACCAACAGACGACAACCTGTTTCAAATTTTAGATAGATGTTTTAGGTAGATTTTCAAGCAGATCTCTATAGAGATCCACATATTATGTACGCACGCGTCCCCATGTGTATCATCAATTACGACACAGCTAGATTACGCCTTTTGTGCGGACTGAGATACCAAAAAAATTTAAAATATAATTCCAACCAAAAAAGATTGCTAGGAATTTGCACTTATTTGTTTATTTGTTTAGTTTGAATTAGTTGTTTGTCGTTAAATTGTTTGTTAGTGCTGAAAGGTTGAACTTGTTTGTTAGTTGGAATTAGTTTTATTTATAATTTTTTCAAACTTCGAAATTTTTTACTTCACAAAACTTATATATATATATATATATATATATATATATATATATATATATATATATATATATATATATATATATATATATATATATATATATATATAAAATATATATATATATAAACTTTCCTGCTACCAAATAAAATATAAATAATTTCAACAGTCCTACGTATATTAACAAAAACAATATAAACCATTCACCCGTTTCTGTCCCATAGTCTCTACTAGCTCGTTAGTGATCCCCTGCGGCAGTTTCACCACCCGTGCCATGGACGCTATGGCCATTTGCACCTCCCTCCCCTCCATGTGTCGGTTGGTGCTCAGTATGTCGTCTATCAGCACGTGCACCCGGCGTACGTCCTCGTGCTGCAGCAGAGTGTAGTCATGGCGTAGCACATTCATGGCCACTTGTAGCTTCTCATTGCCACGGATGTTGATGCGAACACGATGACAGGTGTCTGGAATATTATGCCGGCAAATGGTGTCATGTCATGATATCATACCTGTCTTGAAACAGTGCAATAACTGACCTCAATAACGATGTGCACGCTGCTAGACTTACATTACGTTATTCACTACTGTAGGCATGCATCTTGGTTTTTGACTTATAACACTGTGTTGTATTTCAAAACAGCATACGGTAAGTTCATTATAGTGTGCGTGCACTCAACTATTCGCTCTGGCACACCAAGCCGGTGTGCTTTTGCTCGTGCGCTCGTTCATGCAGTTGGGTCTTCACGTAACAGTGAGTATAATAAATTACTGGGTGCACTCTAAATCGCGCTATAACCTACACGTCTTATTGTCTTCACGATGTGTATTGTATGCCACTTTGCCACCAATCTCACTTTGCAACCTGCAACCTCACTTCCCGCAACATTCACTTCAAAATAATATTGTCCTTTTTCCGTCCCTATGTCCTTAAGGACAAGTATGAACCGGCTTTACGGGATGGAGACAATATAGCTGGCTTCATACCTGCACTGGCACTAGCGGGAGATATGCGTCGAGTGGCGCCCACAAATTCGCTGCCCAGTTCGCCAAGCAAGGCCACGGCCGCGGCGTGTTTCAAGCGCGAGACTTGGTCGGGGCTCATGCCCGCAAACAGGTAGCCCACAAAAGCAGCTATCTCCACTTCGGGGGTTGACTGAAATACCAAAATACATAGTCACCTATCGGGTTGGTCAGGTATACGAAATCAATCTGCTTCGAGCAAGCCCATTTTACACGATGCAACTTTATACTGCAGAAAACGGTGTTGAAGATGTGAGATTGCATTAGTACTTGTCAAATGGACGAAACTGAGTTACGCTGGGCATGAAGCCAATTGCTGAGGCCAAGAGTACATAATAGGGATCCCTATTATGTGCTCTTGCTCGGATACATGCTCAAGATACTAGGTTATAGGAGCCAATGAGCCGCAGTTTAATGCATTACTCTGTATGCTACACTTACTGTATGTATGTATATCCTGCTTATAAGCTTTTATTCTTTGAAACGTCTTAGTACCTACTTTAATATGTGTAAATTTTTGATCCACATTTTATTCCAACGCTAATACTAATACTCGCAAACAAGACCAATCTCTTACACAAACAGCCGGCACACTGGGATAACCAAATCTGTCCGCACTTGTAGTGGGAGTGGCACCCAGGGCCGTCTTATCCGAGGCCTGTAGTTGTTGTCGCACGGACACATGTGGTGGCGGTTCTTTTTTTGTTCTCGGTTCCTCTGTCGGCTTGACAAGCTGTCGTTTCATTCGTTTGCTGATTACTCGATTTTCCAAAATCACCACATTCGGCCTTGCCTGCTTGGCCAAATCAATTAGGCGAAAGGTTCGCTCTTGCTCTAAGATAATATAGAAACGAAAAGTTGTTCTAATAATTCTAAGAATACTCATTCTCATAGTCTAACACTAATACTACTCCTGCTAATACTGATACTAATGTAATAAACAGAATTTTTCAATAATCCATTTTATTTTAAAGTAGAGATAAGGCAAAAAAATACTGAACACATGATGTGGGTGAAGACAAAAAACATTATCTCATCTGTTTAACTTGAACTTTTTCAAAACAAAGCAAAATCCGTCATACAATCGTTCAGTATTTTCTTTCACTCTTCATGGAAGCAAATCAGCCTATTATATAAAGTATTTACTTGACTTGGTGGAATTGAGAGCCTTTAGAAAGTCACTCATGTCCTTTTCATGAAACACGCCCTTGCTGACCAATCCCTGCAAAAGGTCTGGCAGCTTGCTCTCCGACAATTTGATATCCTTTCCAAAACCATGGATTATCTAGAGTATGAAGCGAATAAAACTGTAGTCAAACTGTATTAAGTCTCTGAAGGTAAAGCTCTTTTACGCAGCTTTCTAAATTTTATCCAAATTGTGAACGGACTCGCTTATACTAAGCATACCCGATTGAAAGAGTATGACGCTCTTCTAAATCCTAAATAGAGGCCGCGGAAATGCTGTCACAATTATGTTTTCTGATTTAGGCCCGAGCTGTTGCGGTGTCCACTGCCCCGTACCCGAATTAAGACATAGCCGTCTCAGTGCGTGGGATACCCCTCCGTCAGCCCCACGAATCAACCCACGAGCCTCAAGTTACCCCTGAGCAGGCGATATGCCGAGTGGTTCAAGTTTGATTATCCGAGACTAGCGATACACGACAAAGTTAACCCTTTGCTGCATGAAAGTTCAAAAATGCACTAAGTCCAGTCGTTGGCTGGGTTTTGATCCGTCACCAAAGACGGAGCCTGCGTAACAAGGGCAGCTTTGTGGCAGGATTGTCACGCCTAGCCACTTTGCCGCCGCCTCGCTTCTAAGTTCACAGTTACCTAAGGCATCCTCGCGAAGTAATAGATTCAGTGAAACATAAAGCCGACACGTTTCACTAGTGTAAGATAGTGCAATTTTTACTCTGATGTTACAATATGCGGGACAGGGTTAAAAAAGTACTGGCGCTTGTGGCGGAGGGGAACCTAACTTCTGTCAGCCATCATAGATATTTTCGACTGTCAAGATGCTGAAGCAGCCCAAAATTTCGCCCAGAATCACATCTTGACCTTATCTGACCCAACATGTTTTGCCAAAAATCTTGATGGGTAGAGTAATATTTTAACAAAGGTTTTTCTTATCAAAACAAGTAGTGTGGCAATACAATTTTTGAACACTCGGGGAGACCCCAAATTACTATCACCGCCCGCCCCCTTACCCTAAACAGTGCGACAGTCGAAATACTAAACTGTCTCGTTCACAATAAATCCACAATAACTCGAACTGAGCAAAAGTAAAGAAACATTCGGACAGCAGTCTGCTTTGAAATTTCAGGCCAAATTGCTAAACTCACATCCCCAATTTCTGTGGTATTCAACACTCTGCCGTCCTTGTAGGCTTTCATCAGCAGCGTCGTGGCTCTTTCCTTTGCGGGAACTACTTGTATCGTTGCTGTATTTTTCAGCTTTGTGATCGCATCTAGAAAAACGGTAACCGTTTGGCGTTTTACAATTTAACATTCCACTTTATTCAATTGTACAAGACCTCCTAAAAACTGAACATCCCAAGCTTTAATCGATAGTCAAAAATACCCAAACTGTTAAAATTGTATTAATTATCCTAGTTTTCATCACCTTTTTTTAATTTTCACAGCTTGTTTGACTGAAAAAACCAGGCCAGACGGTTGACGGGTTCTTCAGTCACAAAGACAATAATTACAGCACCCATTACTGAACTACCAACCACTGTACGCACCTACATACTGCTGTGCTGTAAAATTCTGCAGCGTATCTAGCGAGGGCAGTTGGGGTTCTTGTCCTTTTTCTGCCTCTTTAACCATTTTGTAAATTTCCGGACCCAGAAATACTCGGTCGACCAACTTAACGGTTTCCACGCACAACTGCTGATCTTCATTCAGCTGTGCTTCGTCCATCACCTGGGGAATAAATAAATTTCAGAAGGAATTACTAAAAAAACTTGAACAAAACGTTGCTCAGTACTGGCGCTGGCCCTCATGCACACGTCTGAGAATTTACCAACGTATAGTCACTGTGGGTCCTGGGTATAACGGATACCCAAAAGTGGTCTCGCTATTATTTCTGGTTTGCAATTATAGAGAAAACGGTTGACAATGTTCCGGTCAGCTAAGACCTGCGCGAGAAATTTTTTTGGTTCACAAAGAATTGTAGTTTTTTAGTATAGAATTGATGGCCAAGTTGTGATATGGCCTGTATGTGATTTATGTAACTTTCGTTAATGCATGAGGACGGACTCGTTTAAACACTACGAAAATCTGGAATTTTATTCCAAGTCCACTGCTACGTGCTACAACGCTGGGCAATAATTGTCTGTGAGCAAGAGTACGTGATGGGATTACATAATCCCGCTATGTATATACTCTTGCTGTAAACAGTTTCTGAAACTCAGCATGAATTCATATCAACTCAAAGGCCTTAGCCCTATCCTCATGCTACCCAACCTGGAAAATTGACGTAGTCAGCTTGATAGTCGCATAGTCATGTGATGGTTTATCGCCCACAAGACTGGCCAGAATATTAGGGCCCGTCGGGTCGCTGGCCCGTGACGTGTCCACCGGTATATAGTCCACCCGACGAGTCGCCTCGTTCAGCTTCATATCCGGCGTCTGAAATTATTATTAATTAATTAAATAATTAACATTATTTATTAATTAAACATTTGCAAGATCACAAGAGTACGTGGAGGGTAGGCAACAGGCAAAGCCCCTGAGATTTGACCTATCGAGACAAGCTCCCCTTATTGCTGCAAAGTAAAAAGGGTGTCCTGAATCTGTAAGCTGTCGCGAGACGTTTGAACAGAGGCTTTGCCGACACGTAAAGTAAAACGACATTTCTGGCTTAGTCAGGATAACTAAATGAATCAAGACAGTTTTTTTTATGAAACCCGTCTGTACAAGTACAACTATATATGCAGATCAACCAAGTTAACGTGCGTACGTACCACATCATCCTTGAAATTTGACTTTTTCTTTTTCGACTTCTTTTTTACCTTCTTTGACTTGACGCTCTTATGTTTGTCTGAAAATCATAACGCAGTGCTTTTAAACGTTTGTACTGAATTAATGTTAAATCACACCAGACGAGTAAATCACACTAAACGAGTTAAAACAAGTCAGCCGCTGAATTGAGGCACGTTAAACATTAGACGCAAAAAGTCTCATTCGACTGACTGTCTTAGAGCGTTAATATTGATTCCGAGGCTGAGTGATGACATTTTTTAAACAGTCTGACTAAATAAACTAAAAACTATGTTACTCGAATTCAATAGAGTTGTGCCTATATGAGTTTTTTTGAACTTTTGAGTTTTTTTGAGTTTGCCCACATGAACCTTTATCTAAATCAATCCAATTTGTTGAAATTCCTGTTTCAAATTGTTTGACACACCTCCAAATCGAGTCAACTACTAGAATAAACGGACAAATCGTCTATGACTAACCATCCTCGCCAGTTATTTGATTCCCATGTGCGTCAAATTTAATCTCTCCTTTGGGCTTGTCTCCATGTTTGCTCATACGTCTCGAATTGTCCTGTG
Organism: Trissonchulus sp. WLG1_4; assembly: GCA_030248245.1. Lineage (NCBI taxonomy): Eukaryota > Metazoa > Nematoda > Enoplea > Enoplida > Ironidae > Trissonchulus > Trissonchulus sp. WLG1_4. The sequence continues at coordinate 18,500 of JASANF010015422.1, read as the reverse complement.
ATACGTCGCCTAAAAATATTTCAAACTTTGTAGTTTAGTTCAAATTGAACAAGTTTATGGCTCCGGTTCCGGTTCCTCAAAAGTACCGGAACCGGAACCGCAAAATCTCTGACAAAGAGTTTTGCCATGAAAGTCTTGCCATAGAGTTATTAGGCCATGAAAGTTTTCCAATAGGTCTCAAATTGACCACAATCGGCCTAAAAATAAAAAATTCCCCGAATTTTGTTCCGGCGATACTCTTGCGAGACATATATATGCCTTATATAACTTTGATAAATTTCGTTAGTTGAACATAACTTCATTTAAATTCGCAAGCAGATGCAAATGATAACTTGATGGCGGCGAAATTAATCCTAAATTAATCGGCGTTTTTGGTAATCCTTACTACAGACAGACTACTTAAACTAATCCAGGTATATAATCTTATTTTTAATAAAAGGCAAACGAAACTGACTGACCGGTCGACTTGGAGGAAAGTATCGGTTGCCCTGTTGCATCAAATTTTAAATTTTTTGCAGGCTTTTTTCCGCGTCTAGAAAATGAAGACCTCTGAGATCGCTCACCTAAAAATAACAAAAAACTTGGATATTTTATGCAAAAATCTAAGCTGAAAAACTACTTAACCAGTCAGTCAGTTTCAACAGATTTGAAAAAAATTGAAAAACCTCAGTTTCTATGAACAAACAAACAAACATTCTTACATAACTTCTGAAACGTACACTACAAAACGGCTGCATTGAACAGAATTCATTAAAGGTGGCAGTTACGTTTTCGAGGTTTTCGTGATTTCTATATAAACTTTGGGCCCACAGAACTCTAGTAACTAATGACACTTGAGCACGAATTTTTGGCACAGGCACAGTAACATGCTCAAAGGTCAAAATCACCAGGCATGTTTCACACTTTTTCAAAATTTTACCAGTGGAGATTTTTAGAGTGCTTTAATTACTAGAGAGTACGTAAAACTTTCGGTGCTTTTGTCTTTAAGCTATTTTCTCAGTAAATTAACCAGTGACCAAAAAAGTGAACGAGATGCTTGGGGAGTTTAGGCCTGTCAAAAATCTTACCAACATTCAGCTCCAACACGTATATAATCACATAATTTAGAGCGCAATTTTGGTAAAAACAAATATTTTGAAAATGACTTTAAACGCTTGTACTGGGAACACAACCAAAGCTTAACTTTCATTCAATGCATAATGAAAATGCTTAACTTTTAGGTAAAATATAGGTCTAGCTTCTATTCAATGCAAAACATTGCTTGCAGTTTGAATCTGTGAACACTGAGCTTCAACGCAATTACAACCTTAAACGTTCAGCTCAGAGTAATCTTATAGTTAAAATGACTCAACGGAACAAACCCCTTAGACCGGACCCTCACCCTCACACCTATAAATCGCATTTTCCACCCAAAATTATTCAACTTTAAATCAAAATAAACTCTTTTCCTGCTCACGACCAATAGCTAACAGCACAATTCCCCCATAAATTTACCGAAAACTCAGAAGCGCTCTCCCAACCCCTAAACCAGTACCAGACCCCGTATATACAAGTCTGACTGTAAGTAACCCTTCAAACCAAACTTTACAACCACGACCGTACCTCACATATCAAAAACGTAAAGTGTAAACGAGAAAACAAAAACTGAACCACGTCACAAACAAAAAAACTCAGACTCAAAAAAGTTCATGTTCAATCCGATCCCAACCATTACCGAACTAACAGAAGCTCGGCATTTGCAATATTCTGCACTACTCCCAAACCGAAACCAATATTGTTGTCTGACAGTTGGAATTCATGAGATAAAATTTACTTTTACTGTGGGCTTCTGTTGGGCTGACGAAGAAAGCTCGCGCGGAACGGGACTCCTTGAGGTTGACACCATCGCCCCCCTCCTCTTTATCTAAAACAAAACATCTACTGCTCAGCAGAGAAAACATTCTGTCCCAGCAGCAAAACCGAAAATTGCCACAGGCTGTGTCAGTATTTTAGATGATATGTACTGACATTTTTCGGAAAATATGAAATCACTGAGCAAACTATTTCGTGCAGAACTTATATTTTAAATGTTAGATGCAGAGTTAGAAAACTGTCAAACCGTACCACAAGCAGAAAATTGTCAAGTAAACAGATAATTTCAAACAAGGTCAATAAAGCTTTTCATACACCTACATCGACAATTTTTATATAGCACGTAAACAATTTTTTTAAAAGGGTAAAGGAAGGTTCAATCAATTTCATAAACCTTCACTCGGCTGCTTCATTTCTCGAGATGTTCATTTGAGGTGAAATACATTATATAACTCAAGCTTAGCAAAGTCGCATATATAAGTGAAAACTTTTCGGAAATATGCCATAATTACAAAGTTTACCATTAGCGATGTGGATCGGATCGCCGGATCGAATTGGATCGACCGATCCGGGGGTCGGATCGGATCGGATCGGATCGCTGAATTTGCCGGATCGGATCGGATCGCTGAATTTGCCGGATCGGATCGGATCGCTGAATTTGCCGGATCGGATCCGCTTTAAAATTTCGGATCGGCGATCCGGATCGGTAGTATAAATATTTTGAGTCTCGACGACAAAATTTCGTAATTTTATAAAATTTTGCGTAATTTCAAAAAATTTTCTAGCAATCAATCAAAAGCACCCTACTCAAATTATCAAAATATCGGCTTTAGTTTATATATTATGGGAAGCGTACAGTTTATACATAAGTGGAAGGGAGGTTTCTCATCATTGAAATTGCGTAACGACACGTTCTAAGTGTGTGATGTGAAATGTTTAGAAATATATCTTAATTTTCGCCTACAAAAACAATCTTGCAACTAGAGATGGACCGAAAATTCGGTATTCGGTATTCGGGTTTCGGCCGCAAAGAGGGTATTCGGTATTCGGTACCGAAAAGCAAATTTTCGTTCGAATACCGAATAATTATCACATCAAGGAAACTAAATCAATGAACGTTTAGAAGAATTAGAACTAATTTTATTAATCCTGCAATCAGCACTACACTTCGAACTGAAATGTACCCAAAAAACATGAAAGCTGTATATTAGCTAATGCAGATATTTGTGTTAATTTTTCATGGATGCTTAAAAATTTTTTTTGCTCTTAAGACTAGATTCTGACACGCCGCACTGTTAGCGAACGACCGGAGGTAAAATTTTTCCGGAGCCGGAGCCGGAGCCGGATATAAAATTCCGGAGCCGGAGCCGGAGGCAGTGTTTTTAAAAAAATTCAATTAGGAAAAATGTTGACAATTGTGAAAAAATTTTCAATTTTTTTTCGAAACAGCATTCTTTAATTATTCAACAGTCACGCCCCATTTCTATACATAATGTCGTTATATACACACTCATACGACCACTATCTAGTTGACTTCTGACTGGTCCCGGTTTTAGGTGATCTCACAAAAAAATTTTCATCAACATTGACAAAAAGTCAAAAATTTGGTCAAATTTTAGCAGTATATATAGCATTTTGACTGCGGTGCCAAGGGCGTAGTCAGGAGTCAGAGGGAGGGGGTTGTTCAGGGTGTTCGTCTGAACCTCGGACCTCACCTCCGCCTTTTAGACAAACCTTGCAAAATTGTCAAGAAGCTTATATTACACCCAAAAAATAGACAATTTGGAAAAGATTACACTTTGTAGAAGATACAATGCCATAAATGTATCTAGCTTCCGGGGATTACAGCCCCCTCACCCCTGTAATTTAGGCGTATACCAGTCGCGTAGCCAGGAAAAAACTTAGGGGGGACTGGTATTTTAATTTTTGGAATGGGTAAAAATGAACTTTTTTGCTATTTTAACACAAAAATTTGCGAAATAACTACATATGCAAACATTGTACTAAATTTGACCGGCCGAAAACATCAGAGCTAAAAGTCAAGTTCAAGTCACGTAGTTACAAACAAGCCTATAGGGGTCTGGGGGCGGCAGCCCATAGATTAAAAGTAGGAGAAACTTTAGACTTTTAGGCTAAGTTTAGTCAATTAGAGACGTAAAAATACATAATGCTAGAGAGGGGTAGTCACCGCTAGTGATGTGGATCGGATCGGATCGCCGATCCGGGGGTCGGATCGGATCGGATCGCTGAATTTGCCGGATCGGATCGCCGGATCGGATCGGCTTTAAAATTTCGGATCGGGGATCCGGATCGGTAGTATAAATTTTGAGTCTCGACCACAAAATTTCGTAATTTGCCAAAAAATTTGCGTGATTTTAAAAACTTTTCGAGCGATCAATCAAACGCACAAGTATAACTACATACTACTCAAATTATCAAAATATCGGTTTTATATTAACGAAAGCGTACAGTGTATGCATAGACCATATGCAAATGGAGGCGAGTTTTCTCATCATTGAAGTTGCGTGAAGACGCGTACTAAATGTGTGATGTGAAATGTTTAGAAAAATATTTATCTTAATTTTCGCCTACAAAAACAATCTTTCAACATTCTTTTCGTTAACACAAGAGTTGGGAATCGACGCAAATCAACACTTTCTACCCGCGACCCAAGCCAGCCCGTGGTTTGACACTTGTGGGTAACCCACGATCCATCTCGCGCCGTCAAAGTTGACCACGACCAACTTTGACCCACTGTTTTAAGATACCATACCTGATGATCGATCGTTTTCAGCAGATACCCTTGTACAATTCGCACAGTGTATATACAGCTGTACATTGTTCACATTGCTACCTACTTTTACCGAATGGTAACCAAATTTATGTACCCAGATTGGATTGAATACGTGAAAAAAATTTTTCGCCGGTTTGACAAAATACAGCGACCCGCGCAGCCTGAAGTGGGTGTGTATACCCAAAGGTTGACCCACGGCTCAAATTTTCCGATCCAACCCAACCCGTGGGTATCCACGACCTGCGGTAGTGACCCAAAATTGTCAAGACATTTCCATTCCAATTAATCAAAACTTTTGGTCGTGAGATTGTCCAAGTTGCTCTCATTACAAAAATGCCATCTTATCATTTATATACAAACACATTAAATTTTTAAAGCAATATACTCATTATAATAAATAATACTTAACAATATTTCTACAAAAGATTTTTTAGCTTTCATCAAGGTTACGTAATGTTTAATCGGATCGGATCGGCGGATCGGATCGGATCGACCGATCCGGGCCTGGATCGGATCGGATCGCCAATCAAGCATCCGGATCGGATCGGCATCAAAATTTCGGACCGATCCGATCCGATCTACATCACTAGTCACCGCCATTACAACTGGCCGTAATATAAGTACTGTAACCGACTAATCGCTTCGTTAACCTTGTGATTTTTTTCTCAAAATTTGAACTTTTTGCCAAAGTCTGAACAGTGAAAATTCTCCGGCTCCGGCACTTCTTTTGCCGGAGCCGGAGGCTCAAATCCGGCCGGAGCCGGAGCCTCCGGTCGATCGCTACGTACTGTGCGGCGTCTTACCGCACCTAGAGCCTTCTTTTTTAAACGTTTTTGGGGCCTTTTCACAAATTATATTAACTGGATTAGATTATCTAGATTAACTTCAGTAACTAAGCATTAAATTGACGAAAGTTTATAAAACTTTGCAGAACTACTAAACCAAGTAGTCTTCATTTGCTTGCAAAATTTTATGTAATTACGTTAATCCAACGTTGAGTTATAAAGTTAATCTAGTTGATCTAATCCAGTTAATATCTTTTGTGAAAAGGCCCCATATGACTCTGCTGAAAGTTTACAGGCAGTTCAAAAACTGTCCCACTTCACCCCTAAAACAACCCAAGACCCTGTTTACGACTGCCGGGGTGAAACGGGACAAACCCTCTGTGGGTCTGGGGGGCAGCTGTCCCCAGATTTGAGAGTCCGGGACAAGCACCCCTCACATTTGACTTATCGGGACAGGCCCCCCTCCTTGGTGCTAAAAAAGGTGTCCGAGAACTCTATGATCGCCCCAGATCGCTGTAAAATGCTTCAGCAAAAAGCGAAAAAATAGCTCGAAATATCCAACTTTTGCAAAAAAATTCCTAATTTTAAAGCGAAAATTGAAAATTCTTGCGTTTTTGTCAGTTCAAGCCCCTGAAACGTCGGGACAAGCCCCCAGACCGTGTACATATATGCCTATGTACATACCTCATCCAACTGCGGTCAGAGGTCGCTGAAAGTTGTGTAGTTTTTGCTGGTGCTTATTGTGCATTTTTCTATAGTTCTATTCTTCGATAGATTCTGCGATTCTATAGTATCGACTTATTCTTTGATACATTTTGCATGAATAATTAAAATCAAACGTTTGCAAAATATTCATATAGCGTATAGTTATTTATGCGTAGTATTTTAATATTCTGCATCTTCAAAACCTGAGAAAACGTTATTCGGCCGAAAACGAAAAACCGAATATTAGGTATTCGGTATTCAGCGAAATTTTTTTCGGTCCCATCCCCTTTCGGTCACTTGCAACATTGTTTTAGTTAACACAATAGTAGTTGTGCATTGTTCGTTACATGCAAAATCGACGCGGATCAAAATTTTTGATCAGCGAACCAACTCAACCCGATGTTTGACACTTGTGGGTAGCCGTCAGTGAATTCTCTATAAGGCAAGTGTCGCAAGGACGCACCCAACACTGTCAGGGACTGATAAGCTCAAACTCTAAGACGAAACAAAGAGTGCTCCAGAGCTAGTTCCAAGACCACGGCGATAATCACCCTCACATACCCACCACCACTCTTACAATGCTAACTCATAGAAGGGTTCCTACTAAAGCAGCGTGACCGTCACCCAAACAGCCCATAACACTTCCTCACTCAACCCCTGCGACTGGGAAAATCGAAGCTGAGCGTGCCATCTGTCACTTTCGTGTTCGATCGAAAACAATTTTGAAGATCTATACCTAAGTTTCCCGGGATATAAAATACGCAAACAAAATATCTAAGCTGTGTGAAAAAACAAACCGTTTCAAAAACTCTGCTGAATTATTTTAGAACCTCACGTCACAGTAATAGTCAACTTACCTAAGCCCTGACCCATTCTTTAAAAATCTTCCATCGCAAAATCTAATTAAGTAACAAGTATATATCTAATTGATCATGCCATTTTTAAGTCTAGTCTTGTATCATAAGTGCAACTCTAGATTTACATGTACTCGTAATACTCCACCCAATAAAGTAACTTTTATTGAATAACTAGGATGACATCACAAAAGTGCGCAATTGGAAATTAACAAAATATAATTATACCGAACGGTTAATATGATATATTATCTCAGTAAATTAGGCCGATACTGCCATCCGTTCGTAGTAGGTTAAATCCTTTCACAATGAAATTTATCGTTACTTACTTATTAACACAAAAATTACCTTCGTTAAAAATTCCTCAGTTCTTTAAATAATAACTCAAATTAATTGAAAAACTCCAACATTGGTATGGACAGTTTTAACGAACAAAAGTGTGCATTATAAAAGCAACTGAAAATACTGATTTTTGACAAAGCGTGTAAGACATCAGTTTGCCAAACAATAGATTTAGTGAAATAAAAAGGAAACACTGTTGTATTAAAATTTGTTGCACATAAATATGGTTAACACATGGCCGGGATTCAAAAAAGGTGTATTTAGCTTCTAGACTCGGTCTCGGTCTACCTACTATGTTCTTTTCGAATGATTGTAATCGTAATGTAAAATTCAATGTGTATTTCATACGATCACGTGTTCAACTTAAACTGGATTAAAGTTGTATACCGTCTGTTCTGTGAATCCCGACCAGGGCTCGAACTTATACTTACTAGCCGTATGCGGCTCGTCAGGCAAAAATATCAAAAAACTCAAGTTTTGGCATGTGTTCGTCATTACGCCGCTTGAACTGACATACAGCTGTGTATAGTAATCGAGCCTAGCAGTTATATTATATACTTCACATGCATGTGCGAGGCTATCACGTGGAATACAAAACAGCAAGGTGGAACAGAGAATTCGACAAATTTCACCTAAACTCGGACACCATTGACAGAATCTCTAACTCGGCTTCTGCGCAAAATCATTGTTTTTTTGTTAATCGATATGAGCAGGTAAGGGGATCGCATTAGTATCCACTCCTTAGGGGGCTCAATTCCCTTACCTCCAGGCCTAATGAATTCCCGTTCGATAACCCTCAACCTGAACTGCAAAAAAAGTTGTTCAAACAAAAAAATGCCAGAAAAGCCACCAAACGCCGGGCAAAGCCTACCTCGGAGTAGCTCGCCTCAATGTCGTTCGGAAACCACTCGCACCCCCCCCCCCCAACAAAAAGGTAAACTGTACGAAACTGCTTTAAAACAACCCACAATGTTAAGAAAGTGCACAAAAAAGCATTGAAACAACTAAGCCTTTTGACACCGACTCAAAACTTTGAGATAAAACTAATTTTAAACACTGTCAAAGCTAAACATTTTCATCTAGCTCGCCAAGTAATAATCACACTAACTGCTGTGAAACAATATCACGCGTAAGCCAGATATTAAAGAGATACTGATATTTCAATTCAGATGCCATATTTACCAAAAAAATTGATAGCTACGCTTCATGCATAATCGGTGGCGAGACTGCCGACTGTCAGTACGAATCACACTTTACGCTAACTATATATATCTTTAGTAGCACCACTGACCAACTTATCATAATAGCATAAAATAATCTGTCCACCACTTGCATTATCATTTTGGAAACAGTCGGTAACATACTATACAACTTAACAGTGACAACTTGATTTACCTACACAACTACATTACATTACTCGAGTAGTCGGACCACACTAAAGCCTGTTTCACACGAGGGCGCATTTTGCTCCATGGCGAATTACATGGCGCATTGCATGGCGCATTTCATGGCGCATTACATGGCGCATTACATGGCGCATTACATGGCGCATTTCATGGCGCATTATTTCACATGTGGACGCACGCTATGGAGCATTCTACGAAATAATAGTCTAAATCATTCAATATAATGCTCGATTTTTGAAATTTTATTGGACATAGCCTATTAGCCTGTTTGTTTGTTATTATAAATACACATAATAATAATAAACATTATTTTTTATAGATATATAATATTTATCATAAAACGATTTTTAAAATAATGTATTTTTATGAAATAATGCAGATATATTTAATAATTATGAAGATTATATAAGCAAGTATAGTATTACTATTATTCTAAAAAATAATGCCCAAATAAGCAGCATAGAAAACATTCTGTTTTGACACAATGCCTAAAAATATCACCTGCAACATTCCATCTTAAACGGCCAAAATAAACTATATTTACGTAACGTAAGTAATATTAACGTGATATTAGGTAGCTACTTTGCATTTATTTATAAATCAAACGTAATTTATAAACGTAAATAACAATTTAACAAGTACCATAATTTTTTCATATTATTATTTAATAGTAAAGTTATTAATAGTAAATAAATAATGTTAATTTTAGTGTAATTAGTCATCATACTGATTGAAAAATGAAGTTTTACTAAACCTAGTTAGGCGTACTAATAAAATTTAGCTACAGTAGGCGGGGCTAAGCCAACTAGTTGAGTGACAGCTGCTTCTGATTGGCCGCTGAATGCTATGCGCCCTCTGATGCGCCATGAAAATTGCAGAAAATTTGATTTTGCGCCATGAAAAATTTTCAATGGGAAACTTTGATGGCGCGTTGCATGCAACGCGCCATGAAATGCGCCATGTAATGCGCCATGCAATGCGCCATGTAATGCGCCATGTAATGCGCCATGTAATGCGCCATGCAATGCGCCATGTAATGCGCCATGAAATGCGCCATCAAATGCGCCATGAAATGCGCCCTCGTGTGAAACAGGCTTAAGTTTTTAAGATCTAGATATGGCCTGATCCCAGTTCCATAAAACTAGCAACATAAAATTGGGCAAATAATTTTGAATATCTCTGCACTGTAGCGGTTTTAACGTCGCGAACTTTCATGTCGTGTCTGCTAACTTTTTACTCGTGCATTCGGCGCTACTGTGGTTTAATTTTAGCAGCGTATGTTCTATACGGAACGTTATGGTTGGTCTGAATTGACTAAACAAACATAGGTATTGAAAATGCTTGAAGTAACGTCGTATCATGCACATTATTACATTCATACATCGGAGGTTCCATGTTTGCAATGAGGAGGGGTACGGGTCCCCCCCACTGTTCCCAAACATAGAGGGCTCAACAGGACTGTAAAAAATTTTGTGCAAGTTGGTAGAAATAGCATTGTTTCGAAAGTTTTGCAAAAACGATCAAGCTTAACAAAAATATGAATCATATTAGTCTAATTTATGGACAACTTCTATACAAACAATTTCGCCAGCTTTTCTTTCTCTTCCTTTATTTTGGTAGCTTCAATTTCATGCATTTTTTTCAACTCCTCCTCGACCGAACCGCACATATCCGGATAAAGTTCCACTAAACGGCTCCAATCTTTTCTGGCAGCCTCAAAATTCCAAGCCCCAGTATGAGCCTTAGCTCTACGCCAAAGTCCTTTCTGGCTATTCGGATCACGTGATAATACTTCGTCACACGCCTGTAGAGCTGAGTAATAGTCGTCCAAATGTAGCTTACACTGAGCAATATTCAGAAAGAAGGGGATTTTGCTGCTATTCAGCTCCTGGTGAGCCAAATCGTCGGGTCGATGTTTCCACAGCTCCGCATCTATTCGCTCTAAAGCTTCAGCATAACACTGACAAGCGTCGGCGTAATTTCCTTCCTTGAAAGCCAAATTACCACGAGTTTTCAGCTCCGGCAGGCTGGCTATTTTCTCCTCCTGAGACAACTGCCAGCTCTCAGGTTCGTAGCTGTTGGGAAGTTGAGCGTCTAGTAGCTCAAACGTGAAAAGCAGGGGTTCGGGGTTCTTCAGGAGTTTGTCCATTTCCGGGTACCCGGTTCCCCCCGCGTGAAGCCCCATTCCACATTTGGGGGGCGGTTTGGGGTTCTCATAACTGGCCATCACGTGCTGTTTGGCCAAATCACGTAACTGCTTGGCTACAAAAGCATAGTCCAGATAGTCACGCGGCTGCAGACAGAAAGACGCCACCTCCTTTCGTTTCATAGACTTCAAACACAGTTCCCACGCCTCTATTTTGAATTTCTTGCCCAGAATCATTTCCACAGGTTTCCCATAGCCCTTTGGCCATGGCTTTCTACTATCGTCTAGAATTTCGTCGGGGTCATTTGCATATTTCACTTGATAATGGAAAATCAGTTTAGTTTCATCCGGATAAGTATTATCTCCGCTACCACCATAAATTATTTTCTTATCAAAAAGAACCATAATTAGTACATTTATTAATTAACAAATTAAATAATTAATCACAAAAATTGTCTATTTTTTGCCAGTGGAAGAACCGGCTTTAGACTTGGCCATAATACTATCTTCATTAGAGCGATTAATTTCGCGAGTTACGGCTTCTTCGATACGTTGTTGTTGAATTTTAGCTGGTTTTTTCGCCGAAATTTTCATCGGTTGTCCTTTTTTCGGTCCAGTTGCATTCTTTTTTGGTCGATTAGATTTTTTAGAGACAGCTGGAGCCACAAATTTGCTCTTCTTCCCAGAGTTCTGAACCATTATTTAGAGCAGCACACAATCGAAATTATTGACGTGAAAAGTTATGGCAAAACTATCGAAATATCACAGCATATACTGCCATAAACAGACAGGAAGCAGCCACCAGCAGATGCAGTCTTGTTCCAATCACACTAGCTGAAACAAAAACAAATCTATCCTATTTACAATCTAAAGGGCTAAAAATTCGATCGTCAACTTGCATCAATTTGAAAACAGTAGTAGTAGAACAGAAGTATCAAACACTATTATTCATTGTCAATTGTATCACATCATTCATCATTATCATCATAGGCAGCACAGGCCCTTCCGCCTACACCTAAAAGCCACCACCACTAGCCACAGATCGCCATCATCACAAACTAAATCAATCAATTAAAAAAACTGTGTCAGCTGTGACTGCCGTTTTAGTCAGCTCTAGCACATCATCGGTCCCCGTTCCCCCCTAAAACTTTGCTTAATATATAAACATATGTCAGGCATGTTTACTGTACGTACATGTAGAAAACAAAGCAAAAAACGTCTGTTACTGACCTTTATACAAAACCCCAAAGAACCCTTTCTTTTCGGACAGAAACCACTGCTTGAGCCGCGGCACCCGCCTGATGTAAGCCGAGGTACAAATGATCAGGAGACCGAGAACAATCAAACCATCGAAGGAATACGCTGCAACACAAACTAAGCTTCACAAAATCTAGCTATGATAAAGGCTACTTTTGTCATGGCTGAGTCTAGTCGGCACGAGAAGCAACTATTCTTTCGAAAACCATGGACTATATACTTGAGCACAATGTTTTACTGACATCACCAAGTGACGACATGTGTGCTTGCTGTGTATCATTTCACCTCGCATCGAAGTCAAATTAACTTTAATTTTTTGAACAGAAACTATTTGGCGCCGACACAGATACACTATGTTACGTTTTATCTGCCCGCCACAAGCGCTACAGAATGGAATAACGGTTAATTAAATCAACACATATATACATAAAACTGTCCACTAATCCAGCTTCCAAATAAATATATTTGATCGGTAATTTTTACGAGTGAAACGTATTGAAATCGCATTTTCAAATATATACTAAAACGTATTTATACTTAAGGTAGTAGTTACGTTTTCGACAGTTTTTATAACGTGCTATAACTTTTGATTGACTCAATGAATTTAATAGCTGTCTTTTTCACGTTAAAGTACTTGACTGAAACTACACTTATGCACATTATCTAGCTTAAATCTGTAACAAGCTAGTCTGGAGACACTGTTAAAGTAGTCAAATTTCGTGAATTTTTGCATTTTTCATGTTTTGCTTGTAAAATTGACAGTTTGATTCCAAATAATTTCATTCTTTACACCAACATAGTCAATACCAGGGTGAATTTTAATGCTAAATTTGGTGCATTTATATCATGTAGAAAAGAAGATACGGACCTTCAATTTTAAATTTTTTCGAATTTTGAAAAATATACAAATTTTTGAATCTATTTTTTTCACGAAATGGGCTAAATTAATACAAATAAAAAAATTGACACATCATAAAATGTCTAAAAAACATGTAAAATAACGCATGAAAAGATTGCAACATTGAGACTTGAGATTTAGTCCACGGAAGTACATTTTTACAAATTTCTGTGAATGAAATCAATGTAACGCAAAATTTAAGCCAACAAAATTTTTGAAATTTTACCATAAAGTAGACATATATGTGTGCCAATTTATCCAAAATTTTGAACCAAATCCCTCTAGTAGTTGTCAAGTTTTGCGGACTTTTGTGTAATGCACTTTAGTTCAAAAAGAAATGTTACATAAATGTGACGTAACCTCAAAAAGTGAAAAGCGGAAGGATAAGTTTTGGCATCTAAATTGAAGGTTTTTGACATGCCCGTGTGTCATTTTTTTCTTTTTTCAATAAACGGCCTTTTTGACTAGCTACTACTTTGGCTTAGCTAAACATAAAATTTACGAAAAATTGTCATAACTGGCTGAAAAATATTTTCTGTGAAAATTAAAAATGATTGTTTCAAGCAATTTTAGCAAGCATTTATGTCATAATAATTTATAGTTTCCCAAATTAATATGAGTACTATAAATTATTGATTTAAAATTAATCGTAAGTTGTCAAATGTTACTCCTGCAAAACTGTCGAAAACGTTACTACCACTTTAAACGCATACTATGCAGCTTACACCGTACCGTTCATGAAAGTTCCCCAAACCGATACTGTCTTGATAATGTTTTGAAGATGTATATCACGAAACAGAAACGCCTGAAACACAAACGTATACTATAAACCATCAACTTGGTAGCGTCATAACAGACTGTTTAGGGCGGTGGAAAATGTATTACTAATCTATAGACAGTAGGCTGATTGATTTTCAGCCACCTACATATAGTGGTGCGGGAAAAAAACCCTACGCGTTTTGCGGGGAAAAAAACCCTAGTGCTTCCTGGCCGAACCTTACGACATCCTTACAAACTGACTTACCACACCAATTTCTATGCAGTTTTGAGGCCTGTAGCATTTTTTATAAAATTTCAAAATTTTGCATGTTGAAAAATTCCAAAGTGCCAAAATTTTCCAAATTTTTGACTTCTCATAACTTTTCACAAAAACACTTTTGGCTAACGCCGTTTGCATTTTTCAATAGAGTTACCTCTCCTCTATACTTTTGAAGCTCAAAAACAGTGAAAAACGTTGTGGTTGACCTGTGACTGTTCAAAGTTTGTGCGGGACAAAAACCTATTGCGGGGAAAAAACCCTATTTTGTTTGGTGACAATTTTTTGCTAAACTCACCCATTGTTGCTACAAACGTTGATTCATCTGAGTTAAAAACATGCGTAGACTTCATTGAAACCGTTTTTTCGGCCGAAAAACGTCGTTCTTTGTCGTTTTGAACCATGCCCCGACACCATTTACGAAACCTGTTTTGGTGATGTTTCACCAAAATTTGACATTTTTTGGAATATTTAGGCTTTAGCTGCTGCGTACCACAAATCCAGGAATGGTAGACGCGGGCGGTGTTTGTCCACCGTTTAGAAGGTAATAAGAGCAAAAATCTGTTTTTAATGCTTTTAAATACGGAAAAAATGCATATTTGGGCAGAAGTCATTTCTACCAAAAAGGGTCAATTTTTGAAGAATCATTGTGAGTCACATGGGTGTGAAACGATTTTTTTAGTCCATACTGCAGCCTAAGAGTTGTAGAACACGATGGAATTGTGTTCATACTCACTGCTAACAGAACCAAAAAAAGTGATAGGGTTTTTCCCCGCATCAGGGATTTTTTCCCGCATAGGTTTCGAGACTTATTACTCAGAAACGTGAGTAGTTAGAATACATTTTATTAGTGCAACAGTTACGCGAAAGATGGCCGTTATAACAGCCGCGAGCATTAATGGATCCGATTTATGTGGAGCACAGGACGACCCGAAAAGTTGAAAATAGGGTTTTTTCCCGCACCACTATAAATCATGTAATCTCTTTGACCAAAACACTAAGGTCAGAATCACTGGCGCCAACTAGAAAGTCCATCCCCGCGGAACCGGTACATCGGTTATTGACATATAGATCCCCTCATGCTCATAGCCCAACTTTTCCGTAACAACGTCTGAAGGTCTTTTCATAAGTAGCTATAAGTAGCGGACGGATCTACGGACATACGTAGCTAAGGCCGCCCCGCATCTTAAAAGATTTGAGACAGATTAACTAGATGGTTTTCAGATAATTTTTTTTCTGAAGCATTTTTCGTATAAATGACCATATATTTAATCTCAGGGTCAAACAAACCAGTACAGGATGCATTTTGCTAAAGTTCAAACTTTATGTATGCTCAAAAAACACTGCACAGTTCTCGCTCATGTAATTAATTCCTGTAATAACACTTCGGATTTCGGAAGCTTTTAAACGTTTTCGGTGTCAATATCATGCAACAAGAAACCATGCTATTCCGTATATTGACAAATATCAGAAAAACGACAAATCTAAAAATAAATATTTAATAATCAGTCAGACATGATAATATACAATTAAAAGGCAAATATCAAACTTTTACTGGAACGTAATCATACACAAGTTGCATAATTATATACCAAAAATGAATCAAACATTATTAAGTCAATAGTCAATAAAATACAAATAGCTGTATAGCCTGTATACATACATAAGCATCATAAAATTCACGGGGCCAAGTGAGAACCATGCAACTTTCCCCTGAGCGTCACCATAAATGAACATCACATAATATGTATATAATAGAGCATAGGGGCTACTAACAGTAGAGAGAAAAGGTAGGTAGAGGATGTGTCCCGCTTAGGACAAAAAAGGGGATCATAAATCTCCAGATTAAACGGAAATAACTTTTAGCGGACTTAACTTTTCGACACACTAAAAGGACTTTACTATGTACGCTAGTTAAGCATGCATGTATATGAATCTGTTTACTCCCATTGTAATTCAGGAATGGGTTTGGTTGGACTAAAAATAAACACTAAATAAAAATAAACACAAAAATAAAAAAGTCCAGCCCGCTTAATCAGGCAAGGAATGGGCGCTTACTTTATATACACAATTAAGGGCAGGCCGCCTGTCTGCTTTGCCTTGTAAAATTTTAGTGCCTTCTCTGAGACGGCCCAAATTTCAAACAAAGTATTTTATCTTGTTTGACGATGTCTAGAATACATGAAAAAAGCTAGATCAAAATGAATTGAAGAAGTTTCTGATGCGCAGCTTCTTTGTGTTAGAATATTCAACTGCTGATATTATCTCGAAAATGTAGTTAACAGAACCATAGAGCGACCATTTGGCACATGCCATTGACATTTTTAAGCCGTTTAGTCCGGTTAAAATTAACCCTTCAATCCGGTAAAGGAATGGCACTAACCAAAACTTTTAATACACCACGTGTCCACGTATATATTGGAAATCAATGATACATTATAATTCATTGATAATACTGTATAGTGTACCAACTGAACAAGGTGACTAGAACACGAATGTTTATAACTATGTACTCATACTTCTACACAAAGGTCTATTTTGGGGTCGTTTTGTATCAAGATTTTGACTTTTCATGCACCAAGTTAGACGAAAAAATACGTTTTAGTGAAGAATTTAGCTATTCTTAAAATTATAAGTACATACTGGCCAATTTTCGGTAAAAATAGCATGAATTCGACAGAAATGTCGTTATTTAGGAGCCCATACTGTAAAAAGTTTGCTTGCCCTTGTACCCTTGCACTAATAATGCTTATCCTTGTATCAAAGCTTGGGGATCCCTGACGCCCGGTCCCGGACCCTCACATATCTGATATCTCCAGTGTGAAACTTAATATAGCAGATTTTTGCATCAAAACAACTGAACCAGATTATACTTAATTAAATTACCGTCTATGGAAAGGGGACATTTGACAATCACTCATTTTTTTTCGGAATAACTTTTCGTCGACCTACAAAATACAGAGAAACAGTGAGCACAATGGTAACTGCAGTAGAGACGCCCAAGAAGAGGGCCCAAGGAAATGTTCCGCTGCGCATGCATTTGTATCCAAAAAAGTCTGGCAAACACTGACAGCTAGGCTGACCCGGTCCAGAGTCTAGACAGTAGGAATTCTGCGGGCAAGTGAAATTTCTTGTGGCATTGTAGACGTCGCAAGGTGAAATTTGATCCCGACAAATTATTCCCGAATTGTTATTCACAGTTTCGGTGTAAGACCAAAATTCGCTCCCGCCAGGGCAATTTCTAGCATCACCGAACGGCAAAGAAATGTAGGATAAATTGGTCATATCTGAAAAACAAATCCATAGTTAGAGACCCAACACGTGTAGGATACGCCTAGACTCATACGGTGCATTTATACATTATATAGCAGCGGGGTTAAGTGTGACGCTCTCCAGCCCCCACAAACAGGTGCTTCGCTTCCCCGTCCATACTGTCTAAGAAGCTTCGGGAGCTTCACGAATCTATACACACGTTTCGCTCCACTACCCATCCTCTCAAGACACTAGCAAACAACAACTATATATATGTGTGTGTGTGTGTGTGTATATATATATATATATATGTATATATGTATGTATATAACAGTTCAAAAATATCAACTCATCATAATGCTGCTTCAGCGCGAGGTGAGACTTGCAGCCCCTCCCCCGAAATTATGTAGAAATGGGTACACCACGCAAATGAAAGAGCCTGGGCTCCTGAAAATTTAGAGACTTGAAAGTTTGAAAAATTAGGAATAAATGGGCCAGGAAGGTCAACAAGGAAAGAAACCATATTTACAATTCAGTCCTAGCTAGATCATTGGTTGTCAAGTTGAGAGCCGGGCTTTATTTTGCCAGAGGTTGACCCCCTTCACAAAAATAGACACTGTTTCCGTTAAAACGTACCTCTGAAAGCTTTCAAACTCATTTTATAGTGCAAAAAATTATTTCCATCAAGTAGGATAATTTCGACAGCTTTTGAGCTTAAACATGAAGTATTCTGAAAGAAATTAACGGGAATGGAATCAACGGAGCAATTTCGCAAATCCAAGCCATAAACGCTGGCACCATTACAGTTTGAGCTGTGTGGAGCTTTTGTGAAGCAACACTGGCCCTCATAATGATAGTTCAACGAGTCACATCGACGCTTCAGCACGGAGGTGTCATTTAAATCCTGACAAGGCAAATCAAAACAAACATCAGCTGAGTCAGCTGACGGAAAGAATAGAGTCAACATCAGAGGCAAGTTTGCGAGCAGTGGGGAAATCATTCTGCTCCTTTCAAGTTTCATCAGTGAGTGAGGAAATGCAAAATCACCTTTAACAATACAAAGATAATACAAGCACAGGAAAAAATACAAAAGATGGGGTGAATAAAACAAAATATGAGGATACATGACGTCAAAAAAGTAGAAAAATTGTCTCATCAATTTGCTTCTGTACTA
>JASANF010015420.1:0-12432 GCA_030248245.1 Trissonchulus sp. WLG1_4 | reverse complement strand
TCTGTTTAATTGGAAATGAATGTTTTAAAAATGAGGTCACAGTTTGAATGTATTTCCTTGGTTATACCAATAGATTTGGATAGCAGTGATTTGTTATGTTTCAGGGCGATCGCGGCTCCGACGGCATGCCTGGCCTGAATGATGGTCCGGGATGAAAAGTGACTGGGGATATCCCGCAGTGACCCACCTGACCCAAGGGCATTCCCGGACGACGAGGCAAGCTCTCCCGGGAACTCACAATTTACAGAAAACTGCGTCACTTTCATCATTTTAGAGGATCTTCAGACCAAAGCCTTACCTGGGTTTTTTTCGCTGGAAAATTTTCGCAAATTTTGCGAAAAAGCTCGAAATTTTTTTAGCAAAATCAAATATTTTTTCGCAGACTTACTTTTGTTACTTAGTGCAGTAGATTTTACATTTAAATGTCAATAAAACATTATTACGCCTATACAGGATTAAGACTGATGCAATTTTTACCCGTTTTGGCCAAAAAGCAACGATTTTGACATTTTCATTTAAGGGGGTAGTGTCGCGAAAGCAGTTTTGCTCATAGGCTGTGGAAAATAGAACTTTTTGTTTGGAAGTAGTACATTCAATGAAAAGCTAGGCCAACGCTGTATGGTATCAATTAAATTACTGCCTTAAGACATCACACTATCAATATTGACAAATATCTTGGACCAATCGTCATTAATAAGCCAGAGGCATCACACAATATGGACATAAAAGTTCGAAAAATCAAGCCAGATATCAGATTGGCCAGCTTGTGAAGTACACATAATGTGTGGACGCACAATTTTTTGCGACAAATAAGAAAAAAGAAAATTGAAGGTTCGTTTTTTCTTTTGATTTGAAAATAAGCGTCTGGATTTTTCACAATTTATCATTATTGCTGTTACTTTTTTACAGTTTAAGTACACCTTCACAGTTAAAACTAGTATTACTCCACAGCCGCTACAGTAATCTGCACTAAATTTTGTGTGCATAAACTACAACATATGTGCTATTAGTCTGTGTAAAAAACTAAACAGAAAAATGGATAAATGTGACTAAAAAATGGAATGTGAATAGGTTTTTTTTTCGTCATTTTTCCGACTTTTTGACATTATTGCAAAGTATATGTTAAACCAATTTTGCTGAAACTTGGCAAAATACTTTGCCTTTAGATAGATTTTTAAAATATAGAAAGAACAATTTCTAACATTTTACTGAACAAGTTTTACAGTCGCGCAAAATCGACTGCTTTCGCGACACTACCCCCTTAAATTTATGGAGCCGTCTTGAGGTTTTTGTGTAATTTTTCACAATTTCCACACTCGATGCTCAGCCGTAAAGAAATTTTAGAAGACCCGGCCAATGACCAAGTTAGGCCTGAAAATACTAACATTTTGAAATGTTTATTAATTATGTCACCTCCGACTCCTATTATACTGCCTATTAGTGTTACATGCAGTCGGTGTAATGATATATACATGGGAGAAAATGTGTCCAATTTACAGTCACTAGAAACATCAAGTCACAAAGTTCCTCAAGTCCGGGCCTAGGAGATCAGAAAAAGTCGGAGAATTAGGCCAAATTTGGTCAATTGCGGACGTATCGAAAATATTTTCCGACTAAACCACAAAAATCAGCGCATAGACCTTACGAGTTCACCTCCACTGCGTCAAAATTTTTTCGCAATTTTGCGGAAAGGTTTGAAAATTTTTCGCAATCATTAATTTTTTTCGCAATTGCGAACGTTTTTGCGCAAAAAACGCAGAGCCTAACAATAAATTGCTGAACCCTGAGACACAACAGCTGGCATGATTTTTGTGACTACTCGGTGTCTGGCATATTTTTAGGCAAAATTTTATGGGGGGGGGGGGCAGCGGCAGCCCCCCCCTCCATGGATGGGGGGGCGTCGACCAAAATGGGGGGGCGCACCAAATTCACGATAAAACACTATTTTTACACAAAAAAATGGTTACTATGCGTTAAATGTTACGTTTCCATACGTTATTATAGCTACAGTAGTACTAAATTTTGCAAAAAGGACCCAAAAACCCGACGAACACGACATCTATACAGCTAAAAAGTCGCTAAACGTCCTTTCAGAAAAAATTTTGGGCTATGGGGGGCCGGGGGGGGGGGGCTCCACATCTGAAATGGGGGGCTCCGGACCAAATGGGGGGGCGCCCCCCCAGCCCCCCCCACCCACTAAAAATATGCCAGGGTGTACTCTGGATGCTTGCAGTTCATTCTTTCCGTAATAAAATTGCATGTTCCTTTTTGTCTCAGGAGTCAGGGTCTAGCTTTTTTGGTCAGCCATTAGTTTTCCAGTACGTTGTTGATACCCCTTGCTGAGATGACTGTAATGTTTCAGGGTGGCGAGTTCTCCGACGGCCCCCCCCGCCCCCCCCGACCCCCAGGACCCCCCCGTCTGCAAAGGTCGCCCGGTAGCGATGGATTCCCAGGTGAGCTCACAGTAGTGTTGATCGGAGTGACATATCTGGCTGTAGTGTTGATGGGGGGTATATCATGATTCATGACTGTTTCCCTTTCACTATATTTTGCAATGTTTTGTTTTCAGGCCCCCCTGGACCAGTGGGTCCCCCAGGCCGCCCCGGAGGTCCCGGACTCCCCGGCCTTCCCGGACGCGAGGGATTTCCCGGCCCCAAGGGAGAGCAAGGCATCTCTGGAATACCTGGTATGTGGTTGTCTGACTAATACTCTCAAATTGTCAGTGTCCATCCATGGAGCTGAACAAGTTCCCCGTTGATGGGCGTGGTGTGTGTTTCAGGCAAGCCAGGTCGCGACGGCCCCCCAGGCTACCCGGGTCAGTCGGGCCCCAAGGGAGAGCCCGGTGAACGCGGCACCCCCGGCCTGGGCTATCCGGGCGAGAAGGGCAAGGACGGACTGCCGGGCCTCAACGGGGTGCCCGGGCCCAAGGGCGAGAAGGGAGACCCCGGCCTCAGAGGTACGATGCTCTGCCATGCAACCCTACTTCTCGTTTTTCCTGTTGTGCCACGGCACAACAGGTCTCTAATTTTGATTTCTGGCGGAATACACTGGGCTTGTAGTGCAATGTACGTCTGTGCGTTAGTTTGCTTTGCATATTAGAGCTACTGCGCTAGCGTCACATCATTGTCTAGTGCAAAAGTTACACTGTAAGCTGGAAAAATGTCAATGTGCGTTTGTTTAGTTCATGTGTGTCACATAGTGCGCGTGTGTCACATTGCTGATATTACCAACATTTGACCAGATAATTTTGTTGGCAGCATCTTACATCCTATTTCCTGCGAACTGTAGTCAATTTTGGTCATGAAAGAATGAATACACTTCTCACTCATCAAAACAACCCATTCCTACATAATTTGTTGTAAGATAATTAAAACTACTTCCAGTTTTTGCATAAACAACTTATTGTAAGATTGCATAAAAACGCATTGAACTTTTGCATACACATTTTACAATAAGATAATTATCTGCTGCACAACAGGTTTTAGCTGACCTGCTGGTCAGCTTACTTGAACATAATTCTTAATACTTACTGAAGGTTTTGCCGCAGGTTGGGCTTGTTTGTTTCTGCTTTTGCCTCCGTGCTGATTTTTATCACTGATGATCATTAATTTAAAACACACCTGTTCTTTATTTTGTTGAGTAGTTTCTTGCGTCGGTTATGGCTAAACTGTACTGAGTTGCTGTACTTTCAGGTGTGCCCGGCGACTCCAAATTCGGGACCCCCGGACCCCCCGGCCCCCGCGGCTATCCTGGTGACAAAGGCTTTGACGGAACCGACGGTCGGCCCGGACCACGAGGAGCCAAGGGAGACAAAGGTAGTTGGCCTAACACGGGGGCCTAATCTAGGGGGTCTTGTACCCGTATTTTCACTGCTCTTGTAACCGTTGTGCAATTTTTACCATCCCATTCCTAAATCCGACGAAATATGAAACGTGTTTTGCGAAACATTTTCCTACTTCAAAATTTATGTATAAATCTTACAAATTTGCGCATATTTATGAGTCGATTATAGATTTTGTTTGCCCTTGTACCTCGGCGTGAGTGAGTGATTGATTGATAACAGAAATGTTTGTTTGTGATGTTAGGCGAGCCAGGCGGTCGTTGCTCGGACTGTCGTCCGGGCGTGAAGGGAGAGAAGGGCGACCGGGGGCTGGACGGACTGCCCGGGCCGCAGGGGGATCGAGGACTGCCCGGATCCAACGGACCCCCCGGACCCCCTGGGGACGACGGATACCCTGGACCCCCAGGGCCTCAGGGGGACCCCGTACGTACACCACTCACACTTATCACTTTATGTAAACTAGAAGTAGTCCAAGTCAGAGACCGTGTGGACCTGAGGCGTAACCACCTTCGCCTGTCTGAAGTGGCTATTGTAGTGGTTTCTCAAAGCCTGTTCCAGCTTCCCGGGTTCTTTTGGACCCACTTGAGCACTCCTTTATAATATCAGCTTACGTTATCAATGGATATGTACTAAATAACGTCCATGTGAGCCAGCCCCAGGTACTAGGTAGCAAAAGCACGTCATGTGGATAATTCCAGTAATATGTAAATTAGCTCGGTAATTATATTTGTTATTTAGGGTACACCTGGGAATGAAGGTTTGCCGGGCCGACAGGGACCGAAGGGAGATCCCGGCCGCTCCACCAGTGTCAACTGCCCGCCAGGTCAGTGCCAGTGCAGTGTCCAACAAGACAGGGGCGGGGGGGGGTGGATTTAGGAACAGAGATGCACCGGAGCAATCGGCGAGGGCGGGTGCCCGACCCCCGGCGGAAGGGGTGGTGGGTGGTCCTGGTTTTCCGATGACAGCAATTTACAGATGACAGTTTTAGGAATTTTTAGTTTTTTTTCGAGGTGGGGGTGCCGAACTGCCGACCCCCTGAAGGGGGGTGGATACCCCCTTACCATGCATCTATGGTTAGGTACAAACTGTGATCGGTTGGTGTGACCAAGAATACATAATAGCGTCTCACTCTCTAGAAGAGTGAGACACTTTCCAGCCTGCCTGTGTTCTAGCACAGGCTGGTGCGCTGGTCGTTTTCAGCTACATGTTGACATTCTGTGCAACATGTGGCTGGCCAATCAGCGCGTAGATTCTCTGCGTAACACACTTTAACATATAATCGCTGATGCGTTGATAAGCATTAAGATAGGGATAAAAGATTAATAACTTATTTTTAATACATAATTTAGGTGCGAAAACATCAAAATATGTTTGCAAATACCTTTGTGGACATTTTGACAAACTTTCAGCTAAATTGATTGAGAAACTTTCGAGATATAAACTTTTCTCAATTTCTTAAAAGTTTTTCAATCAATTTCGCTGAAAGTTTGCCATAATATTCCCAAAGGTATTTGCAAACCTTTTTTAATGTTTTTGTAAGCTGACTGTAAATAAATAATGAGTTATAAACTTTTATCCCTATCTTGATGCTTATCCACGCATCAGCGATTATATACTAAAGTGTGTTACGCAGAGAATCTACGCGCTGATTGGCCAGCCACATTTTGCACAGAATGTCAACATGTGGCCTGAAAACGACCAGCGCTTCTGCCTGTGCAAGAACACAGGCAGGCTGGAGAGTGTTTCACTCTTCTTCTATAGAGAGTGAGACGCTATTATGTCCTCTTGGTGTGACCTAGTTGACGATTTGCAAGCCAACGCACGGGCCACATACTAGGAGGAGCAGGATTCTAATTAGTAAGACTACCTTCCACAACACTGTATAACATGATTGCTTGATCTCTCTCTGTGTGTGTGTGTGTGTGTTTGTGTGCCATGCTGTGAGTGTGTTTCAGGCTTTCCCGGCCCCAAGGGTGACCGCGGCTTGCCCGGCCTGCCCGGAGGGAAAGGCGATCGCGGGACCCCAGGGCTGCCTGGCCAGCCGGGCCTTCCCGGACAGCCGGGTCAAAAGGTGTGTTTAGAAAAATAAGGTCAGAAATTTCGCAAAAACCCTGACATTGCAATCTCACATGTTCTTAAAGTTGTTTAAACTGACGTCTAAAGTTATGCAGACGACTAACCTTAACCTGTATAATGCTTTGAGGGTGAGACGGGTGCAGACGGCCAGCCTGGTTTGCCCGGACAAGACGGCCTGCCCGGATTCCCGGGACCGAAGGGAGACGCCGGATATGGCCAGCCCGGACTGCCGGGACGACCCGGAGACAAGGGAGCCTCGGGCCTGCCTGGAGGGCCCGGACTGCCCGGACCGCAGGGGCCCATGGGTATGTCACTAGCACCTCATTTTGTTGTAACTATTTGATTTGTACGGTGCTCTTGTTTCTCACATCCATTGCTTTGCCATCTTCATCCGATTCTACCAAACGTCTCCATTTTCACGATTTTGACCAAGATAAGCCTTTGGTGACGGGCCAATGCTGTCGGTGCCCGTTATCTGAATGGCGTTCTGGCACCACAACCAGCCTGTCTAAATAATGCAGTAATTTTGCAGGCCCACCTCCGCCGGAGCACCTGTTGAAACCGGGACCATCAGGGCTGCCTGGACTGCCCGGAGCCAAGGGCGAGCCGGGCCAGAGGGGCCTGCCGGGCATCAGGGGACCCAAGGGGGAGCCAGGGCTGCCCGGTCGTTTCGGAGAGAAGGGCGATCGGGGATATCCCGGACCCACTGGACCCGAAGGTATGACAGTTCACACCGATGCAAGCAATCAACTGTTCCAAAAAATATATATAGCTGGGTTTTTGGTTACTGAAATAAACTAAGAAATTAATACTAGTCACTGAGAATGTGACAAACTGACAATAGTCGGGATTTGTCAGTTTTGTAAGTTTTGTATCCAAGTTGTGCCAGCGGTACAGCAACCAGGCTTGTTTCAGGTCCACCAGGGTTTCCAGGCCCCAAGGGCGATGCGGGACTGCCCGGAGGCCCAGGGTTCCCGGGAGCGAAGGGAGACAGGGGCGCGGACGGACTGCCGGGGCTGCCCGGACAAAAGGGGAACCCAGGACTGCCCGGACAGGGACAGGACGGACAACCGGGATTCCCGGGCGGCAAGGGCGACAGGGGGCTCGATGGGCTCCCCGGACAGCCCGGAGAAAAGGGTACGGCTTGATCACGTTGTCCCGTTGGGAACCTGGGGACTGCAGCCACCGATTGACATTTAGCCCCTATTCTACTTGGACCGATTTGGTCCATAAGTTTAGGATGATGAATGTGCGGATAAGCGGCACCTGTTCGGGGTAGTTTGGTGTAGTTTATGTTTGTAGCTGGACAGTAGCCTGGAGTAGCCCGAGCGTCAGTGAGCTAATTTGCATGTGACCCGCCTTGGTAGAACCGGTGGCTGTAGATCGATTTACCGAGATACTGATGTCCACGGACAGCGCGACACAGTGGGCCAAGTGTGGGCTCTGAACGGTGCCCCAGGTCATGCGGGAGTAAAGCTACCTGTCCTACCTGAGGTCAGGGGCATAGCTAGTCGCGATTGTAGGTCTGTCTGTGAGCTGATCTAATTGAGCTCTTTGTCTCCTCATTAAATGCATGTGTTGTATTGTTGTAGGCCGGATGGGCCTGCCGGGGATTCGAGGCGAGAAGGGCGACTCTGGGAGACCGGGCGCGGGAGGAGAACCAGGGTTCCCCGGGGCCAAGGGAGACAGGGGCCTGGACGGGCTGCCCGGGACGCCCGGGATGAAGGGACAGCCGGGACGGGACGGACTGCCCGGGCTGCCGGGGGCCAAGGGAGAGGACGGATTGCCTGGTAACCATTGCAACACAAACGGTGGCATAGCGTATAGTCGCAGACGTGTTTGCAAATCAAGTGCCACACTTTTAGGACCACTCAGTTACCAAATCAAAGGGTTACGTTTAAAAATTAGCTTAAAATGCCATTCAAAAAACCCTAGGTTGAACGGACTTAACTTTAGCGCGCTGATTTTCAGTCAGACTAAACTACGGACATAACTATGCTTCGCGTGCATGTTAATCCGTTTAGTCCAGTGGTAGTTTAGGAACGGGTTCGGACTAAACCTAAGCAGCTGACTATTTTAACTTGTTTAAGTACAGTCCATTCAATCGGGTAACGTTAATGGGATGAGATGTTTTGATGTAGTGTGTGGTTTTAGGTATTCCCGGAGCACAGGGTCTGCCCGGAGACAACGGCCTGCCAGGACTGCCCGGGGCCAAGGGCGATCGCGGATTCCCAGGCTCTCCCGGAAACCCAGGCAACGACGGCCTGCCTGGACTGCCCGGACAACCAGGTAAGGCCACTGGCCAAGGCCTAGGTAGCCTGTGACTGTACTTCATTAAAATATTTAGATCTACTAGCGCATTTTTGGTGGATCAAGAGGTGAGATCGCCCGGAATGGTGACCCCGATACAAGTATGAGGACAACAGTGCGTCTGTGTGAATGGCTGTGTTGTGATTTCAGGAGAGAAGGGACGCACGGGTCTGCCAGGGATCCGAGGCCCGAAAGGGGACCGGGGCCAGAGCGGGCTGCCGGGACTCCCGGGACAGAAGGGAGACTCGGGCCTGCCCGGCACGCCAGGCAACGACGGACTGCCCGGACTCCCAGGTCAGTCACCCCCCCCCCCTCTTTCCTCACTCAAACTCAACTTCCCATATTATGTGTTTTAAAGCCTATTCTGCAACTATTTCAACTTTTTATAGTGATAAAATTTGCATAAGCTGTTAAGGACTAGCATACCTCTGCCATTAACTTGGACGGAACGATCATCCCATTGAGCCAGGTTGTGGTAGTGATTGCATTTTCAGGTGGCAAAGGTGACTCCGGTTTCCCCGGTCTGCCCGGCTCCAAGGGCGAGCCCGGTCCGGCAGGTTTGCGAGGCCTGCCCGGCGACAAGGGACTGCCCGGACAGCCGGGGCTCAGGGGACTCCCAGGAACACCAGGTACGTCCTACCAAACCGGCTAGCAAAGGATCTGTGAAATTAACCTCTTTTGATTTGGACTAGATTTTGTTATTTATTAGACTAGAGGCAATATCTGGATCACAGTCGCACAGTGAGCAATCCAGTTGCACCAAGCTTAGCATAGGATTTTCTTGCTGTTATCTGTGACTGTAGGCAGCGTAATACTGTAACCCAAGTGGAGTGGATGAGTGTGTTGTGTTTGAGGCCAGGACGGGTTGCCGGGGCCGAAGGGAGACACGGGCTATCCGGGCGTGGGCCAGCCAGGCGCGCCGGGACGTCCGGGAAGCAAGGGACTGGACGGGGCGCCGGGACAGCCGGGACTTCCCGGGGGCAAGGGAGACTCTGGGGCTCCTGGATTCCCCGGCCTCAAGGGCGACAGGGTAAGTCACCACTCCCAGCTGTGGTTGGGGCAAGCCAAATGCACTCACCCCAAACTAAAGTTTATACTTTTGCTCATAAACTAAGTGCTCCCTTCCAATTTTTTTTCCGTTTGCGAAAACTTTGAGTGACTAGTGAAAAATACTGGATAGTTCCCAGCTACTGATAAGAGATGGATTATAGGTAGTGCTGTGTCACTCTTATAGGAGAGGATGGAGACACTCTGTTTCCTGCCTCACTGTTATACACTCTTGTCCATACGATAGCTAGACATGACTCTGTATGCGGTCACGCTGCCCAGCACCGCACCGCCACATTTCTAGTTTGTTTCGTTAATCAGCAGATACAGCCAGTTTTGAAAAACACAGAAAACTAAGGTATCAAGTGAGCGATATTGTGGTTTGGCTTTGCAGGGCTTGGACGGCTTGCCCGGTTCGCCAGGCTCGCCGGGTCAGGACGGATTCCCGGGCGAGAAGGGATCTCCAGGACTGCCCGGCCTGCCAGGGGCCAAGGGCGATCCGGGTCAGCCAGGCAGGATGGGGCTGCCCGGGATCCGGGGCGAGAAGGGCGACTCCGGACTCCCCGGACAACCCGGACTGCCCGGACGAGACGGCCTGCCCGGAATGAAAGGAAACGCCGGACTGCCGGGCACTCCTGGTTAGTCTGCTGGGGTGCTTAGGCTGTTGCAAGACTGCACCATGTATAAATATTTAATATTCAGCGTGTTACATTATGACCAGTCGGTTAGAGTTGCCTGCAAGCCTACAGATACCAATGAGCCGTGTCTTACGTGACTATCCTTAACCTCATTGGATAACGTTGTTAGTTACTTTTCGCTTTTAGAAGACTGCAGCTGGACAATTGGAATTAAAGTCTGACAAGAAGTAGTTGCACCACTTGAGAAAACGAAACATGCGATTCGTTACGAAAAGAATAAATTTTGACTATCAAGAGTACAAGTAATCGCAGAAAGTCATGCCACTAAAATAAGCAAGTGGCGCAACTATTTTTTGTCAGACTTTGGTTTTAGATGTGAGTAGAAAATACAAATAAATGGGTGTCAACACAACTGTGGTTGTCTGTGGCAATAATACTATTAATTGTTTGAATTTCAGGCTTGCCTGGTCCCCTAGGTCCGAAAGGAGACCGCGGTACTCCAGGATTTCCAGGTGCGAAGGGTTTGTCCGGACTGCCTGGCCAGCCTGGGCTGCCCGGTCGTGACGGAGAGAAGGGGGCGGACGGACTGCCAGGCTTGCCCGGACGCAACGGACTCGACGGACCGCCCGGACTCAAGGGCGACTCAGGCCTGCCCGGTCTTCCCGGATCCCCGGGACAGTCTATCCCGGGAGCCAAGGGCGACTCCGGACTTCCCGGCCTGCCTGGCCAAGACGGCGTCCCTGGCTTCCCCGGCACCAAAGGAGACCCAGGCCTGGACGGGCTGCCCGGATCCCCAGGGGCCAAGGGTGACCGAGGCTCTCCCGGCCTTCCCGGTCCCAAGGGAGACAACGGAGCCCCCGGACGTCCCGGAGATCGTGGCCTGGACGGGCTGCCTGGCGCCAAAGGCGACGTCGGATTCCCCGGAACCCCCGGAGAGAGGGGACTGCCTGGTCTGCCCGGTTCGGATGGGCGTCCCGGATCCCCAGGCCTGCCCGGACCCAAGGGCGATGCTGGTGTGCCTGGCTTCCCCGGACCCAAGGGAGATTATGGTCGGCCCGGCAAGGACGGACTGCCCGGTCTTCCCGGAATGAAAGGAGATCCCGGCTTCCCTGGACAGCCCGGAAACCCTGGAAACCCTGGTAAGTTAATGGTGGTTTGTTTGCCTTGACAAGTGAATTAATTGATGTAAAGTCTAATAATAGTCTAACTGATTTGCATAATGCTGACTAGCCAGTGGACAGTGGACATGATTTGCATATTTCAGGTTTGCCCGGAAAGGACGGTCTTCCCGGCCCGGTCGGCCCCCAGCCCTCCGTGCGTCCCGGCCCCCCCGGGCCCAAGGGTGACCGAGGCAGTGACGGCAGACCCGGACCACCCGGACCCCCTGGCATGGACGGACCCCCAGGATTTCCTGGTAAGGATGACGACAATGAGTTGTTTCTTGAAACGTAGTATATGTGAAATTGTCAAGTGGCAAACCTTTGCTGGTGCATGTCAGAAAACGTGACGATTGCCAGATTGGGCGTGCTGCGCCATCTTTCTTAAGCTGGACCAACTCGCTATATCGCTTTCAGCAGTGCAAGTCCAAATGCTTAAAATTAGCTAGCCTTTTGGAATTTCTGCCTTCAGAGTTCCGACTATTTTATAGTGGGTAATCGTGGCACCCGTCTTGCTTGAGTCAAGAATTGTATTTAGTGACTAGCATGATGACTATCAGTGGAATGCATTGGACTACGTTTAACAAAACTAGCCTAAGACCATCGTTACGAAATATCAGGTGATTTTTGCACACGCTAAAGATCAAAGACGAACTCAAGACTTGGTCTAGACCTAGTCTCCGAAGACTGACGTTAAACGGTATTCTGAACGGTAGTCTTAGTTGAGTCTTGAAAATTACACTAAAATATTGTTTCTAATAGTTTGTACAGTCATAAAAAGTTGTTTCAAACTGTTGGGTGCACTACAATACCTTCAAGTTGTATAACTAAGCATTTTTTAGTATAGTAATGATAATTTTGCGACACAAATTTTTGAAAACATTTTGTACAATATTGAGTAATAAGACGAAAGCTAACACATCCTAAACCACAACTATTGCTACCGATATCTTAAATTTGCGATTTTTCGTGGTTATCTCATTTCATAAAAACATTGTTAAAATTGGTTAAAAAAGCTTGAGAACATGTACATGATCTTTGACAACACTCATCAGGCTTTAATTTTTCAAAAAATTATAATAAGTGCTGAAATAAGGCTTAGACTAGCCTTAGACTAGCTGAAGGGCATATCTTAATTTTCAATAGAAAACCAAGACTAACCTAAGACCGACGTTCTTTATGCATACTAGTGATCGAGCGGGATTGAAGTTCGGGATCGGGATCGGGATCGGGATTTGCTTTCGGGATCGGGATCGGGATCGGGATTTGTGTTCGGGATCGGGATCGGGATCGGGATTTGCTTTCGGGATCGGGATCGGGATCGGGATTTGTGTTCGGGATCGGGATCGGGATCGGGATTTGC
>JASANF010015419.1:0-19194 GCA_030248245.1 Trissonchulus sp. WLG1_4 | reverse complement strand
CATTGCGAAAAAACTAATTGCGCGCATCAAGAGTACAGTTAGTTTTCACAGAAATCACGCCTCATGTTTTGTCTCAGAGTCCAGCAGTTTCTGATCAAACTTCAAAATCTAACCAAAAAAACTGAACGCTTAAAAAACGGATGTCGTAATTTTACCACTTATTTTTGTTTGCTACAGCATTTGCTTGATTTGGCCATTCCTGCCACTCGCTGTAGTCATGATGGCTGAAAAATGCGTTCTCTTCGTAATGAAATCACAAGTCTCGGTGTTTTGTCGGGTCTTTTTTGGTCACTCCCCCACCAGTCCTGAATTCGGAATTTACTGAGCCGATTTGATTTTTTTGGACCAATGGACTCCTCTTGACTTCAGGACTTCAAAAACGCAACTTTAAATTTTTTTACAAAAATTTTAAAATTTTAAAATTTCATAAAAAATGGGGACTTTTTCACTTACTGAGATGCGGAAACTGTTCTAGACACGAATTTTTGGTTTTGGAAAGCTAGAATTTAAAAAAATTACAAAAACTTTAAAATTTAAATTATTTTTAAAAAATTTTAAAATTTTACAAAATTAGTTTTTTTTAAGTTCTGAAGTCAAGAGGAGTCCATTGGTGCAAAAATTATTCAAATCGGCTCAGTAAATTCCAAAATCCGGACTGGTGGAGGAATAACGGAAAAGACCCGTTTTGTCTCAAGTGTTCAGCATTTTTTGGTCCAGGCATTTTAGAATTTCAACCTGATCCTTTTCACTAGTGGGCAGGAGCGAGGAAGCAACGGGGGGCATGAGTGCGGCAAGCGTGTGGGAGTGGGACATGGAGGTGACGGTGCCCTCCTCCTGGGTCGTGGTATTGTCGTCGGAAACCATCGGTTTTGAGCAATCCATGTTGATCAAGATGTGATGCACCTGAACATGACCATGGGTTGGAGAGCCACAAAAATATGACTACGGGCAAGAGTACATAATGGGAAGAGTATGACATGAGCCGGCTAACGGCTAATTTGCGGGAACGCGTCTGCATCTTGGGGTTGATTCATCCTTATAGCCGTATATCCGTTCAGCCGACAAAGGCTGGAAGTCACAACCTAACACTAACACTAACACTAACACTAAAGTTTTCCTTAAAAGTTAGTGAATCATTTATGTAAATGTGGGCTTGAAACACTAACATTGCAGGTACGTGTTCTGAGCAAAAATAAGTGTTTCACTAGCTTTTCAGGAAAACTTTAATATTAGTGTTAGCTTGTGAATTACAGCCACAATTGCGAATGAATCACGCCACAAATTGATCTTATACACTATTAGTGGCGTTAATTATTCCGTTATTTTGACGTTGAACCTTGAACGGACATCCAACTGAAAATATGAATACCCTGAACAGACATGTTCATGCTGGACTAAAAAAGTAGGAAGGAAGCTGCCTATAGAATCCTAGCAATTTGATTAGCTGAGCCATGAGTCGTTAAAATGTGAATACAATCCCTTGGCTCAACTTAAAAGCATTAAACAAATTCCAAAACCAGAATTAACTATTTATTCAGTTTATTCTTATGTAGGTATTATGTTGAATAGAAAGATGATGCCCCAATTTAGAAAGAATGAAAGAAATGGAGGCGCCGAAAATCGAACCCGGGCCACCTGTTTCGAAGTCAGGCATGCTAACCACTACACCACAGCCCCCGAGTCTCATAGGCCCTAATCCTCATTCACAACAGGGTCCCCCCTTCGAACATCGTTGCGACCCTGCAACGATACTCGGTCGATACTCATGCTCCCGGGGCGAACCCGATGCCTCAAGGGCGGAGCACATTCACACGTAGGCCTCCAAGCCTACTTCAATCACACCACACTCAGGGTTTCCTGGCTTACCCGCAACCACAGGGTTTCTCGATCGACCCAGAACGATTCCCAACCAAATCCGAGCGTTTTGACCGGCTCACCCTTAACAGAAACCCAGGGTTTTCTCCGGTTCACCCCTAACCGAAACCGAGGGTTTTCTCCGGTTCACCCTTAACCGAGGGACTATACCAGAAAGAGACTATGTACACAGTCATACAGCACACAGCACGAGTACCGTAAGGGTTGAAGTGCCAACCTCAACCCAGGGCATGGGGCTGCTAACCCACCTCCGAAGATGGTTCGGGGATAACGCTGTCCTGAGGACCCGGCCCTATCCTCTCCGTCCTATGTCACGGTCGCCACTATGTTGAATAGAAAGATGATGCCCCAATTTAGAAAGAATGAAAGAAATGGAGGCGCCGGGAATCGAACCCGGGCCACATGCTTCGAAGTCAGGCATGCTAACCACTACACCACAGCCCCCGAGTCTCATAGGCCCTAATTCTCATTTACAACAATTATATTAAATTACATATATTCAATATTTCATATACTCATCTTCAAGCAGTTTAAATTCAATTTGGTAAATATTAAAAAATATGTACAAAACTACAAAGTTTGGTTAAAACACATCGTCTTTTTCTTACCAAGTAACTCCGAATGGCGGATCGGAAAAACTGTTTCGGATTATCAGATCCTTGATACAAATCCAATTTGGCATGAATAAACGGAGCACTGACAAAGTCCACTGAAAATAAAGTTGTCAGTAATTAAATTCTGTAAACATTAAAAAACAGACTCAAAGAGATAAAGTTCCATTGCGGAGTAAAAAGTTCATTTATTAAACAATACACTCAATTTCACATAAAAATTAATTTTATGCGTCGAAATTAGTGATGAAATCAGACGCGTCGAATGATGTCATCCGACGCGCGCGATTATGCAATCCGACGCCTGTAGGTTTGCCAGCCAGTTATGTGTCAAAAGTTTTGGCCTAAAGTTTCAAGTAGAGGCTTAAGCAGTTTCAACGCGAATCTAGCCAATTTTATGTATTGTTAGTTGCAGTAACTTGGCGGAGTCAGTGATTTTAAAGTTACTTGTAATTCCAACGTAAACACCTATTAAATCAAGACATAAAAAAGGTATAAATAATTAATTTCCTTAACTCGCTGTGTAGTCAACCCCCTAACTTATTCCGCCATAGTCAATGATTCAGTCTAGCTAGGCCTGTTGGAGATTTCATCCGACAGTCTTGATGGTAATTTAATTTAATTAATTTAAGCTATACCTTCGTCGTCGGTGATGAAATTTTTCAGAAATCTCTGAATAATACCTTCTTGCTCAGGTTCAATGGCACACTGAAAATAGTCACCAATCAGATCAGTTTAAGTAGATCTCTCAACTCGTTAATTGACGAGCACAATTTTAATAAAAGTATGTTGAATTAAAGCTCTCAGTTCACACACTAACCTCAGGCTAGTTTGCTGCAGAGCCGTGTCATTATATACTGTGTGTCATTCTACCAGTTGCTCTCAACTTGGAAGGATCAAAAAATTACACCACCATACATGATACATCCAAGGGCCTATTCCTTTACTGGATTAAAGGGTTAATAATAATCGGACTAAACGGTTTAAAAATTATGCTGAAAAATGTCATTCCAAAACCTATGGATTAAACAGACTTAAGGTGGTAGTTACGTTTTCGACAGTTTTCATAACTTGTTATAACTTTTGATTGACTCAATAAAATTAGTTACTGTTTTTTTCACGTTAAATAACTTGACTAAAACTACACTTATGCACATTATTTAGCTTAAATCTGTAACAAGCTTGTCAGCAGACACTGTTAAAGCAGTCGAATTTCGAGAATTTCTGCATTTTTCATGTTTTGCTTGTAAAATTGACAGTTTAATCCCAACTAATTTTATTCTTTGCACAA
Organism: Trissonchulus sp. WLG1_4; assembly: GCA_030248245.1. Classification (NCBI taxonomy): domain Eukaryota; kingdom Metazoa; phylum Nematoda; class Enoplea; order Enoplida; family Ironidae; genus Trissonchulus; species Trissonchulus sp. WLG1_4. The sequence continues at coordinate 15,417 of JASANF010015419.1, read as the reverse complement.
ACATAGACAATAACAGGTTAAATTGTAATGCCAAGTTTGGTGCATTTATTTGATCCAGAAAAGACGTTACGGACCTTCAAATTTGAACTTTTTCGAATTTTGGAAAATATACAAATGTTTGAATCTAATTATTTCACGCAATACGCTGAGTTAAAACAATTTAAAAAATTGACGCATCATAAATTGTCTAAAAACACATGTAAAATAACGCATGAAAAGATTGCAACATTGAGACTTGAGTTTTAGTCCACGGAACTACTTTTTTTTAACAATTCTGCGAGTGAATTTGATGTAAAGCAAAATTTGAGCTAACAAAATTTTTGAAATATTAGCATAAGGTAGACACACACGTGTGCCAATTTGTCCCAAATTTTGAACAAAATCCTTCGTGTAGTTGTCAAGTTTTGCGAACATTTGTGTAATGTACTATAATTCAAAAAGGAATCTTACATAAATGTGACATAATCTCAAAAATCGAAACGCGGAAGGGTAAGTTTTGTCATCTAAATTGAAGGTTTTTGACATGCCCGTGGGTCATTTTTTCTTTTTTCAGTAAGCGGCCGTTTTGACTAGCTACTACTTTGGCTTAGCTAAACATAAAATTTACAAAAAATTATCGTAACTGGCTGAAAAATATTTTCTGTGAAAATTAAAAATGATTATTTGAAGCTATTTTAGTAAGCATTTATCTCATAATAGTTTATAGTTTTCTAACTTAATATGCGTACTACTATTATTGATTGGAAATTAATCGAAGTTGTTAAGCTTTACTCCTGCAAAACTGTCGAAAACGTTATATACATATACTTCCACCTTAACTGTTAGCGCGCTGGTTTTTAATCGGACTAAACGGACTTAACTATGCACGCTAATGTTAAGCGTGCATGTTAAATCCGTTTAGTCCAGTGGTAGTTTTGGAATGGGGTCAGACTAAAATTAACCCTTTGACGCGCACTGTGAACCTCAGGTACCCCACGTGGTGGATGCCCAGTCTGGGGCTATAAAGCTTGGCTAACTTATTCTAGTCAACTGATCTTCTAACTGTTTTTTCCGAAATATGTAGCAAATCTTTGCATTTAGTCGCCCAATTGTAGTCCGGCTGCCACACAACAAAACGTATGCTTGATTAAGCAGTGTGAAAATTTGATTTTTTTTCATCGCAAAAGTAGCATTTTCTTTATAGCCTCACTAATGATATGTGATCGCAACTCTGGCAGTCAACGTTTTGTGCATCAAATACAGCAGATATTGTAGTTTATTTTTAGCAGTCAACTATGATAGGCGCACGGTTGCTGTGTAAATACTCTAGGGTGAGGTACATTATGCCTGAGCGATGGCGCCAATTTTGCACAAACTTTCAACTTATAACTAAAAAACCCTTAATCCTAGACCCTTAATCAACGCATAATGTTTTGTTCACGTTCACATTCTATCGAATGGTGGTTTTGCGAGCTCTCTACGACGCACATAGCTCGAGCAATGGCTAAAAAACTAGAAGGTGTCAAATTCTGACTGCCTAGAGAGAGAACCTCTGGGCGTCAAAGGGTTAAGCCGCTGACTTACAGTCCATTTCAAATGAAAATGCCTCCGACGCGTCGGCCGACGCCAAAATTTCCGACGCGTCGGATGACGTCATCCGACGCGTCGGGTGATGCCATCCAACGCGTCGGGTGATGTCATCCGACGCGTCTGATGATGTCATCCCACGCCAAAACTTTTTCCAAGCATTTTGGGTCAATATTAGAATTAGGTTGCAACTTGCAGTCAAAGGGCCGAGGTTTTTAGTGCGTGGGGGTGGGCAAAAATAAAATTCAAGCACTTGAGTGTACTACAAGTTATTAAATTAAATTTATTAAAAGGTTTAGATAAAAATTTTAAATTTCATTACAAAAAATTTTACATTTATTTAAAATGACTTGAAAAATTGATACTAAAAATAAATAGCATGGGAAAGCTTAGTATATATACTGAAATTTTTCTGGCCAGTAAGCCAGACAGTCTTATGTAACCTGGCAAACTCTCCCCCATTTGTTAGCATCTATTAGAAATAGGGGATACTTCGCGCACAAAGTTCAAAAAGATAAATTTTTTCCAGATTTGAAAGTAATTTGCCTTTTGTTTGAGTTACTTAGGTAAGTTTGGAAATGAAAAAGTAAAAAAAAGTATTTTTAATTACATATTTGTTTCTGTCGTTTCTCGTTTCTGACCCCCCCTTTTCTATGTTTGCATCTAAATTTTATCGAGTTTCATTTGGCATCGCATGATATAAAACTTTTCCTAGCGAGGCCAGCAAGCTTGGCGTCGGATGATGTCACCCGACGCGTCGGATGATGTCACCCGACGCGTCGGATGATGTCACCCGACGCGTCGGATGATGTCACCCGACGCGTCGGGTGATGTCATCCGACGCGTCTGGCGTCGGAATTCGGACGCCAAGAGGCATTTTCATTTGAAACTGACTGTATTTTTACTCGTTTAGTCCGTTTAACCCGATTTGCCATTCCAAAACCTCGGACAAAAATAAGTCCAGTCCGTTTAATGGGTTTGCGTCCACCTTTCAGAAATTCACCTTTCAGAAAGTCACCTTTCAGAAAACATTTTCTCAACGTTCACCTTTCAGAAAACTGAAATTTCTCTATGTTCACCTTTCAGAAAGCCAAAATGTTGGAACGTCCACCTTTCAGAAAGATGACATTTTATAACGTTCACCTTTCAGAAAGTTGAAAAATTGCAACGTTCACCTTGTAGAATTAAAATTTGGAAGTTTATACTTACACCTAATTATATAATATCAAGAGTACAATAATATGCAAATATACGAAAAATTTTATAAGTGTATACTGTATATAATTATTATTCATTCGATGAGTATAATGAGAATTATAAGTTCATCATTAACCTAAGTTCTGTTATGTAAATTTTAAGTATATATTGACTACTAGGGACCATTCATTCACCTGATTTGCAATTTTATTTCATTTGCTAAGATTTTTGACGGTTTCTTGTAAAATTTAATTCCAATTTAGTCTAAACTAGTAAGAAAAACTAGCATGAACTTGATTAAGGGCCCATTCCTTTGCCCACGAGTGGACCGGGATCAAGTTGCATGTACTAAAACACCCAAAAATAAGTTTAAACTAAATTGGAAGTAAATTTTCACAAAAAACCGTCGCAAATCTATGAAAAAAAATAAAATTGCAAATCAGGTGAATGAATGGTCCTTCCTTAGTAGTCAATACTTGAAAATTGCGTAACAAACATTAGGTTAACTTATAAATTATTAATTCTTATTTATATTATAAATATATACACTTATAACATTGTTTCGTATGCATATTGATATTATTATATACTTAGGTGTAAGTACATATAAACTTTCAAATTTTAACTTTAAAAGGTGAACATTGCAAAATTTCCACTTTTAGAAAGGTGAACGTTCTAAAATTTCATCTTTCTGAAAGGTGGAATTTTTCCAACGTTCCAAAATGTTCCAAACGTTCCAAAATTTCAAGTTTCTGAAAGGTGAACGTTCCAACTTTTTGGCTTTCCGAAAGGTGAACGTTGAGAAATGTCAGTTTTCTGAAAGGTGAACGTTGAGAAAATGTTTTCTGAAAGGTGACTTTCTGAAAGGTAAATTTCTGAAAGGTGAACGCAAGCGGTTTAATGCGGTGAAGGAATTAGCTACATGTGCAGTTATAATATCAGAGCTGTCTTGGAAAAACAGTGCAATAGCTAACGTCAATATATAACAGCAGCGTGTATTAGTATTTAGTTAAGTTAATCGACCCTAAAGCCCGGTTCATACTCGTCCTTGTCCTTGTCAATATCATTTTGTCCATAAGCATATTCCAAGAAAACGGCCTGGCCAAATAAGCCAATTTTTCACACATAGGCGGATCTAGGGGGGGGGGCGGGGGGGGGGGGGGCCCCCCCCCCCCCATTGGGTCGAGGGGCCTATCGAGCAGGGGGCCTATCGGCCCGAAGGGCCGACAGGCCCCCGATTTGGGCATACGTTTAGGTCGCTTTCCATGCTGCTTTGGGGCCTATTTAGGCCCGTGTAGCCTGCTGTGGACCAGATAGGCCCCTCTCATGTTGTTTTGGGGCCTATTTAAGACCTTGCAGCTTGTCGTAGACTATGTATATAGGCCCCCTCTCCATGTTGCTTTGTGGCCTATTTAGGCCCTTGTTGCCTGTCGTAGACTAGATAGGCCCCCTCTCCATGTTGCTTTGGGGCCTATTTAGGCCCTTGTAGCCTGTCGTAGACTAGATAGGCCCCCTCTCCATGTTGCTTTGGGGCCTATGTATTTAGGCCCTTGTAGCCTGTCGTAGACTAAATAGGCCCCCTCTCCATGTTGCTTTGGGGCCTATTTAGGCCCTTGTAGCCTGTCGTAGACTAGATAGGCCCACTCTCCATGTTGCTTTGGGGCCTATTTAGGGCCTTGTAGCCTGTCGTTTACTGTACACAAGGATCCCCCATTGTTTTTATGACCTGGCAGGAAAAAATTACCAATACGTCCGCAACTAACTGAAATCGGCCTAAAAATAAAATTTTTCCAGGGGCTGCCGCCCCCACACCCCTGCAACCTTGTGGCTTATTCTTCCTTGCTTTTGTGCATTGTGCGCTCTTTGATTGCTTAATACACTGCTAAGCAAGGGTGTAGCCGGGGCGGTGGAATTTTCTCCCCCTCCCCCCCGAAATTTTTTCGGACTGAAATTTTACACATGGATCTCCCCTTTGGTTTTTATGGTCCGGCTGTGTCCGGTATGGAAAAAATTTTCAATACGTCTCCAGTTGACCAAATTTGAGGTAAAAATAAAAAATTTCCCTATTTTTTTCTGGGGGCTGCCGCCCCCAGACCCCTGCAAGTTTTTGGCTTAGTGTTCCTTGCTTTTATTTTGCATGTGCATGTTCATATACCTAGTTAAATTGTAATTGCGTAATACACTGTACCATCGTTTTAGCAGTCTTATTTTTACAATAATGACATTTTTAGTAAATGACAAAATTTAATGTCAAAAAAATTTCGGAAAATTTGCAGATTGGCTAGCTTCTGGACCCTTGCCGGCGCACCGTTTTGTAATTTTCGGTTCTTTGAGCTCCAATTTTACGTTCGATGCTGCTGTGGTCGAAAATAAGCTGTTTTTGACCGAAAAATGCTAATATGTGTAGTTTTTTGCGTTGAAATAGCAATTAAGTGCATTTTAGCTCATGTCGAAAAAATGGGGCCTATTGGTCAGGGGGCCTATCGGAGTCCGAGCCCCCCCCATGAAAAATTCCTAGATCCGCCACTGTTTTCACATGAATAATGTTGCAGTCACTTGCTGATCGTATGCGAAAAAGTAGCCGAAACGCTTGTGTAAATTCTTCACAGCAGCAGACTAAAACTTGTCCTAGTCCCTGTCCCTCTGTCCTTAAGGACAAGTATGAACCAAGCTTAAGGGTCCAACATTTTTTCGTCAGACTTCAGTATTAGTAATCATACCTCTTTCAACGGCATTTGAATTTTCACTCGCTCAGCTTCAATACAAAGCCGTTCAAATGGCGCATAAATTTGCAGAAACACTCTCCCCTTAACCATACGCTTTTCCAGTTTCAAATTTTCGTTCTTCAAACACTGCTCAAAAAGTGCTCGCTGTGTTGTTTTCGACGCATCAGTGTCGCTAGACAAATGCATCAGTACGTAATCCACAGTTTCCAACTCCGACGGTTCGGAATCGTCTTTGACCGGTTGCAATTGACGGCTAAAAAAGAAGGATGAAACGAGCGTAGGAGCTCCTAAAGATCGAGACGTCGCCGTAGAAAGATCCCCGTTCATCAGATTTTCCGTCAGAGCCATCGTTTTTATGGGAATTTTCTTGCCGCGTTCGCTTTTCTGACGTCCCGAGGCCTGTTTCGTTCGCTGTTTGGCTTCTGGAACCAGAATTTTCGACATAACCGGGGTCCGGGGTCGATCAGCTGCCCGAGTCCCGGAAACATTTGGTGTCACTCGAGACATGTCGGAGTGGCTGAAGTCCGATCCCAAAGATCTAGGCGAGATATCGGCTTGAGTTAGTTTCCAGTGTCCAGAAGCAAGATCATTGGAACCCTGATTCAAGGCTGACGGTCTCAGAAACTGTTCACCGGTTGATTGGATTGTTTTGCCGTTTGAACCGGCTGGTCCAACGGTTCCGAAAGTTTTGGAATTTGAACCGGCTGGCTCTACAAAACCAGGCAATGGCGGAGGGTCGTCAGTTTCGGTTTCTATTTGATTACGGTCTTGCCGGTACATTTTAAACGTCACTTTAATGAGAATTAACTAACATAATTTTCCAAAACTCGCGGCTCGGGCTTTTTCCCATTTATTTTCAGTCACACTGAAATTCCCAAGACCCTTCCGTCACAGCTGATAAAATTTTTGGCACTTTTGTCACAAAATAAAATTAATCTGTCACAAAAAATGATCAAGGATTAAGTTAGCATTTCTTCAGTGAAGTTGTATAAGTCTGTACGAACGAAGTAATGAAACTTATTGAAATAATCAAATTTTAATTATCTCAAACCAAATCCCGTGCAGGAATAAAATAGAAATTGTTCTGTAATCGAAAATTGAAAAATATTCTCTTTATTACGTTACTTAACCACAAAACTTCGGTCGTAGCTTTCTCCGGCTAGTGGCAAACCGTGAAATTAGTTCATAACTTTAAATTAATTAATAATTAATTAATTAATAATTTTTCTGAAACAAAGCAACACAAGTAGGTTCATTGGAAAAATTAGCAAGACAAGAAAGTATGACAAAATTTTTTTTGTCTCGTGAGAAAAATGATTGGCAAGGGCATAATTTATAATGAAAAAATAACTTAATGAAAAACCTTTGTCCTATGCAATCCAGCTGAACCAAAACTTTCTAAAACTTTTTTTACAAAATTAAATTAAGGTAGTCGCGCTTACGAGGTTTTCATGCATTTTATAGTATGGTCCCACTAAACTCAGTGTATACTCATACTGAGCTGAGCTAAAAAATCAGTTCTGTCACTAGATAGCTTAATTCTACGCGAAAAGTGATAAATGCAAATGCAAAATGACAAATACATTTCTGTACTGATTTAGATAGAACTCACTCTAGCGTTAAAAAACAAAACTTAAGCCTTCATGGAAAATCTGTTTTCTTACACACGTTGATCACTTTCCAGCTATTATCAAAACTTTTTGCAAAGTCAAGAAAGCTTTTGACTTAAAAGTAAACTAAGATTGAGGATTCAGCATTTTTCTGAAGTGTTGCATAAAAAAAGCATGAATCAAAATTATTTATGCGTACTCTTTTATTTATAACTTTGACTGACCTTTGAAATCTATAATGGGTATCTATACTTTTTAACAAAGATCAGTCGTTTGAGTTGATTTGAGCTCATTCAATTGTTATCACCTGAGATTAATTAATTAATATTAAATAAGCATTGGCGGAATACAAAAAAACAATTGGCACATTCAACCCTGATTGGTTTATTCCTAAAAACGCAGAAACGTGGAAAAACATTCCAAATAAAATTTCCAACTTACTGCAAAATGAAAATTTGCTCAAAAGGCTCTTCACTCAAAAGCTTAAGCGAGTTTATACAAAAGACCTTTAATGGAGTAAATTCGATTTGAAAGTATTCATTCTGAAAGATTTGAAAGATTCATAAAGTAAATAAGTATATTATATTAAAAGGACAATTTTTGAGACGCCCACACTTGGGTCTACTTTAGTGTGTTTTTATTCCCAATTAAGTAGGTCTAGTTACCAGCACAAAACAATATATACGCAAGTAAAAAATATATACCTATAACTAATAAAAAAGCAGTAATAGCAAGAGTACATAATAGGGAAGAGTATGACACTCTTCCCTATCCTAGATAATCGGCCCGGACAATGCTCCGGCCGAAATAGCCCTTTTACGCCTTGATTTCAGGGGGGGGGGGTACCCCCCCTCGAATCAAGACATGTCTTGATTTCAGGGGGGGGACCCCCCCTCAAATCCGGGAAGTGTCTTGATTTCAGGGGGGGGTACCCCCCCCCTCGTTTCAGCACACTGCCAGCGCAAATTCGGTGGTGTCTTGATTTCAGGGGGGGGGTACCCCCCCTCGTTTCAGCACACTGCCAGCATGAAATCTATGGTGAGCTGGTAACGTGCTGAAACGAGGGGGGGGTACCCCCCCCCCGCAATCAAGACATCACCGTGGCAGTGTGCTGAAACCAGGGGGGGTACCCCCCCCTGAAATCAAGACACCACCGATTTCGAGCTGGCAGTCTGCTGAAACGAGGGGGGGGTACCCCCCCCCTGAAATCAAGACACTTCCCGGTTTTGAGGGGGGGTCCCCCCCCCCTGAAATCAAGACATGTCATGATTCGAGGGGGGGTACCCCCCCCCCCCTGAAATCAAGGCGTAAAAGCGCTATTTCGGCCGGAGCATCGTCCGGGCCGATTAGCTAGGATAGGGAAGAGTGTCATACTCTTCCCTATTATGTACTCTTGGTAATAGGCAAAATAACCAGAAGAAGTCTCATTATGGAAGCTCTTGTCCTTAAACTAGTCCAAAAAGTATAATTACATATCAACTCTTGAGAATTTTTGCAAAATGAGACTTGTGAGACTAAACAGTGTTAAAGTTATAGTCCAACATACAATGTATGTTGAAATTAAGAGGAGTCTCAAATTGGTTCAATATCACTCACACTCTTTTGTTTTTGTGTCAACCGAATTCAAGACTTGAAATAATAATTGATAATTACATACAGCAGTGGAGGTTCTAGGCCAAAAAGCACCTACGTGTTATATCCATGTATGTGTACACATATACACGTGTGTGTATGCATGTGATGTAAGGTAAAAAAATTTAACTTAAACTAAATAAGTTAGGGGTCCAACTTCAACTTTAACTTGAACATAAATGAAAACATCTTTGTTTTAACTTTAAATTAAAGCTATTTTAAAAAAGTTATACCTAAGCTACTTATATTATACAAAATAAAAGTCATTGATTTTCGGCTTACTTAACTTAAACTTAAGTTATTGCCTGAACCTTACTTTAACTTACATGAAAAAGTTTATTTTCCCTAATGTAATGTAATGGTGGGAGCGGGAACAGGGAAATAAGCCTGAAAAAAGGCTTCTGCAACACAAGAATTGAGGAATACAAAGTGTGAATATCTATTTGCTCAATTAATGGAATGGAACGGAAAAAATGGTTCAGAAAAAGCTAGCAAAACCATTAAAAATGCCCCCGCTATATTTCAACGATATGAACGGATGCCTGAAGATACTTAATAGGAACTAACATAGAAATAAGCTTCGTGCAAAATTCAAAAAGAACAGAACCCTAATTCTTAATGGAAAGTAAATATGGTCAAAAAACTTGGACGCTTTTCACGTCTGCAGAGAAAAGTTTCTTTGCTGAATTAAAAACGCAGACAAAACAGTCACATCAGGTTTCTTGAGCTTTTTAACCGGCCTGTCATTTCCGACCTTCGGTTTTGCGTTGACCTTTTTAAAATAAAGAAGCTGTGTCTAATTTGAAAGTTCCAGCAGAAATAAAAAATTCGTAACTCACATGCGATTATACGTTATCCAATAGCTTAGTAACATACTGACTGCTGTATACTGTATGGGATGAGAGTACAGATAACGGGAAAATTTTTTGCTTTAATACAAGAATTCACTACAGTTACCACGAATTTCTTGCATCTGAATGCAGAATTGGAAGCGAAATAAGATCAGTAGCAATCTTAGATTCACATTTACATTATATAATGTCGATCTGTAAGGTATGTAAATTATAATCCAAAAGTGAATTTGGCTAATTGGATACAATTTTGATATCACCGGAATAAGAGTAAATACTAAATAATAGTGTCTTAAATCTTAATATATAGAAAAAGAGTGAGACACTTTCCTTCGTGCCTGTGTTAGAGCGCAAGCAGATCCTTCCGTCGTTTCTGGCCTACCTGTTTAAGTTTTGTTAAATAGGTAGGCGACCAATCAGAAGCGAGTTGCTGTTCTGATTGGTCAGCCACTTGTGCACGTGCTTCAATAAGGACGCATGGATATAGAAACCCAACCCTTGGACATATATATTCTATTCCAAATCTATGTAACACATTGTTACTCATGGTTATTATATATATATATTTAAGTTAACGATTGCCTTCTAAAAATAATGCGTCTGCTGTTTTTATTAAGAAGCAGGTTAATGAAATCACGCAAGACAACAATAAAAGTCAACCTGTTGTAATTCATTTAAGGTGACACTCAGGGGAAACGACTTTTTTAGAGACATTTTTGGTCACTTTTCTTAAAGAAAAGTGATTAAAATAAAAAGAGCTTTCAATTGATGCGCATATTGTGATGAAAAATTTAAAAAATTTTTTGAAGAATTTTATAGACGTTGACAATAAGTTTTTGACGTAATGTAAAAACAAAACTTATATATCTACATAGCAAAAAAAGTGCGTTTTCTTATAAACTGATGTGTTAAACATGCAAAACTGTTTTGGTTAACTGAGCTATTTAGCCGCGAAAATAGCAATTCAAAAACAAAAAACCTAAAAAGATGATAAATCTTCGAAAATAACAATTTTTTATTCATTGTATTGAAAACTTGAATATTGCTTTTGCTAACTTTTTCAACGGAAATATATATACAGTACTATGGCAAGTCTATTTTTCGAAAAAAATTGTAGGCAAATTGTAAAAAGTGTAGGCAAACCTCACAATTTTACGTTGAGAAGCTAGTTATGTACTTTTTTTGACTTGGGTCTCTGCTGCCGAATGGGGTAGAGTTGAAATTTGGCACAGTGAAAGAAAAAATGCAGCGTCAATAATTTTTCGATTTTTCAATTTTCACTTCACTTTTTGTACTTGCTCAAACAGAGTTGATTTTTGATTTCTTTTACGTTTTCTGAAGGTCAGCTTTCTTGTTTTAGATTTACATCAGATATATATTATACGATGTTTTTGTAGCCAAAATGTCATAGTCAAAAAAGTTTAACGAGCGCAGCCAAATGCTAAATAGGCCTGGAAATATCAAACCTACAACATCATTCGCGAAACAAAAACTGCTGTGCAGCAAATAATCACCCAAAAGGAAGGAAGTTGTATGTTTTATTGAGTTGACAACTCCAGTTATAACTGACTGTTTTGTAACTGTACAGCATCTTTATTGAGTTTATAAATCAGACTCGGATCCTGATTTCGACTGCGCACAATTTTTTGTACGCTTATATTGGACAGAAAGAGGAGACCCCAATTTAGACAAATGAAAGAAATTGAAGCGCCGGAAATCGAAACCGGTTTAAATTAAATTTAGGGCAGAGTTTAGGGCCTTACATACCGATCCTGAAGAATACAGTTGTGAGTGCCCCGTAGACTAACCCCTATGCAAACAATTAACCGAAATCATTTGCTCATTTTTTTATAGCAGCGGACAAAAATTTGTCATGGTCCCTATCCTGTGTCGTGAAGGATAAACACAAACCATGCCATAAAGAGAAAATTGTTTTGCCAGCACAACTACTGTACCGCTCGTCAACAAGCAGACATACGTGTTGTAAATGAGAAATGGAGCCAACGATACTTGAGGGCTGTGCTCGTGGTATAGTGGTTATCATTCTCGACGTCAAACTACCCGGGTTTGATTCCTGGCGCTCCATCCCTTCTTTTCTTTATCCCAACATTATGGTATTCCACAGCTTTTAAATTGAGGTGTCCTATGTATTGCTTTTATCGATGCGGATAACCAAAAAACCCTTAGTATGTGGTGTAATTGGAGTAGGCTTGGAGGCCTACGTGTGAATGTCCGCCATTTAAGCATTATTGGGTTTGCCTCGGGAGCATGAGTATCGAGTATATATCGACGGAGAATCGTTGCAGGGTAGAAGAACACTGTTGTAATTGAGAAATAGGGCCTACGACATTTGGGCGCTGTGGTGTAGCGGTTAGCACTCTTGTCGCCAGCGCGCGCGGCCCGGGTTCGATTCCCTACGCCTGCATTCCCGTCTTTCCTGTTCCTCTTCATTCATTTCTCAATATGGGTATTCCTTTCTCTCAACATGAAATGCAAGTGACGGAAAAGCTATTCTTTACTATCAAGCTACCTGATCTGTGTCCAGCAGAACTGAACCAACGCCGACTACCTATATGCATGAACTCAATGGCAACACTGAATAAACAAAATGAAATTGGTTGTTTGGCCTGTCACATTGCAATGGAGACATTTCATTCGTTATGCTTCGCCCCAGCAAGTAATAATGCTGTAGGAAGGATCATTATTTTCCATTATGTAGAGGCAATAAATATATAATTGATGGCTACACTTTGAAAATGGAATGAAAATTACTTACGCATACGCAATTAGCTAAAAATGTTTTTAAACAAAGTTCACAAATTATCTTCTTGTTGCGCGACAACCAACAGGTCAACACTACAGTAATTTTTTCCTAAATAGACCATTTTTATATTCAAAGGATTATTTAAAAAAACACAAATGGGTGGGTTGGGTTAAGGAAGACTTCAAAACACCTATCTTCACCACCGCAAAAATGTAGATTGATTGGTTTCCAGCCCAAAACCATCTAAATTCGGAAAACATGGCACTCATGACTTATTTGGTTTCGCGGACGATCCGCTTGCTGAGACAATTTTTTATCAGAGTTAGTGTCGATTCATACTTACAGCCGTAGGTCCATTCAGTCGGCAAAATTAGGAAAAAATCACGCGACAAGCTGATGTTATATCATACCTGTCTTGAAATATCAGTGCAATAACTAACGACAATCACTAAGTGCACGCTGCTAGATTCACAGCGTGCCGTATAATCTATAGTCTGACCAAAAAGTGTATGTACGGAACTTCATTGCTTCATAGCAGCTTAGTCGTTTGAGGTAACCCCCATAATGTTTATATCATTCGAAAGTATTTTTGATGGAGATTTTCATTAAGTTAAATTATTTCGGAAAATTTGAACTTAACAATTTTAATTCAAATAAAATCGATTTTTCCGCCTAATTATAGGAAACCTAATGTATTACATATATATCATTCGATAGCCCATTCCATTCTGCGTCTAACGATATATACAACATCACTATAGCATGTACCTGTCAAAAATTATCGAATTTTTTAGTTTTGATTTTTCTGTTGAAAAACGTCATTTTTGGCCCGTTTTATTCGCTGTAACTCAGCAAATACTCAACCAAATCTGATAAATTTTGGATGAATAGACGCGTTGTGACCTCGCACAGTCTGTGAAAGTAATAAAATTTCAAAATTGGATATATACTAAATTTTTCAATATTTGTCAAGTTCAATATGCAGGCTCATCAAGCACTAATTTTTGACAAGTAATGAAAACAGGTATATCTTTATGCTGCATAACTTTGCTCAATCCAATCAAAAGCAAATGTTTTTGGTATCAAATGAAAGCCAAAGAACTGAACTTTATTGTGGTAACAATTATTTTAACTAATCTTGAACAAAAATTGCAGAAAAATGACTGTAAACTTGACAAATATTGAAAAATTTAGTATCCAATTTTGAAATTTTATTACTTTCACAGACTGTGCGAGGTCGCAACGAGTCTATTCATCCAACATTTATCAGATTTGGTTGAGTATTTGCTGAGTTACAGCGAATAAAACGGGCCAAAAATGACGTTTTTCAATAGAAAAATCAAAACTAAAAAAATTCGATAATTTTTGATAGGTACATGCTATAGTAATGTTGTATATATCGTTAGACGCAGAATGGAATGGGCTATTGAATGATATCTAATACATTAGGTTTCCTATAATTAGGCGGAAAAAATCGATTTTATTTGAATTAAAATTTTTAACTTCAAATTTTCCGAAATAATTTAACTTCATGAAAATCTCCATCAAAAATGCTTTCGAATGATATATACATTATGGGGGTTACCTCAAACGACTAAGCTGCTATGAAGCAATGAAGTTCCGTACATACACTTTTTGGTCAGACTATAGTTATTGCACTGCTGTAGGCGTGCATCTTAGTTATTGCACTGTTATTTCAAAACAGTTATAACATAAGTACATTATAATACTTTGTACGTGCACTCAGCAATCATTTGCATTGGCACGTGAAGCCCGTGTGCATAAACTCGTGCGCTGCGCGCACTCGTTCATGCACTTGGAGCTTCACGTAACACTGCGTATAAATTACTGAGTGCACTCTACATCGTGCTATAACCTACACTTATACACTGTTCATGATGTGATTATTTCGCAGTTTTACTGGATGAACGAAAAACGGCTGAAAGTATGAATCGACCCTAATCAAGTGCTCTGACAGAAAGTTGGAAAAAGATGGAGCAATGTTTTTGTCTGGTTTGCCAACAACAAAATAATTCGTATTAATTTAAGAACCATTGCCAAGAAAGGCGGAACAATCCACGTTAGAAACCGTTTCAGACAGACAACAAGCACCCGAAGCAACAACCATTTCCTTGCTAGCAGTCACGAGCAACTTTTTAATCGCAACGGTACCGTAGTTAACATGAGCGGCAGAATCCACAACCACAGACACGACGTGTCCTACCTCCCAAATGTTTGATTAATAACCAAATAAAACTTACATAATGTACCCACAAGGGCACTGTATGAATAACATATAAATGCGGTAGGTAAATATATTACCAATACCATTTCAGTAATAAATATCAACCAAGTACAAGAAAATGGCAGCTATAGGCTAAGTGTAGGTTATATCACGATGTAGAGTGCACTCAGTAATTTATACGCACTGTTACGTGAAGCTCCAAGTGCATGAACGAGTGCGCGCAGCGCACGAGTTTATGCACGCGGGCTTCACGTGCCAGTGCAAATGATTGCTGAGTGCACGCTACAAAGTATTATAATGTACTTATGTTATAACTGTTTTGAAATAACAGTGCAATAACTAAGATGCACGCCTACAGCAGTGCTATAACTAACTTATACGGCACGCTGTGAATCTAGCAGCGTGCACTTAGTTATTGTCGTTAGTTATTGCACTGTTATTTCAAGACAGGTATGATATAAGTGTAGGTTATATACATCGTAACAGTGACTGGTTTATAGTGGTTAGTACCATCCGCTTAGTTAAGGTTCACAAAGTATGACACTGCCCGCACCTAATACGTCATAGTTACCAAGACACCCCAGCTTTAATCTGAGAGTACGTACGTATGTAGTTTAGTGTCATAAGGTATATAGAACTGTATAAGCTAGTGCTTAAGCTAAGTTGTCTAAACTAGGTACATTACTAAGCATATCGTTACCGACTGACACAGTTGGTAGATTTGATTAATTGATGCTTGACAGATTTTGTGATTCCAAACTTTTCACTCTTAAATGGCTAACTTGGCCAACGTAGATGGCTAACTTGGCCAAGTCAGCTGGCCATG